>RYFJ01003985.1:0-139098 GCA_003991445.1 Oryza meyeriana var. granulata
ATTAACTCTCTACTGTTCTCCTTCCCTTATCGCATTGTACAGGCACAAGGCAAGCTAGCATTTCTCTTTTTCTTCCTCCATTTTTACAGCTAATGGCTTCTCTTTCTCTTCCCACCACTCTATAATCAAATAGATGTTGCCACTACAGCTAGCGACCTGAGTGCTTGGCAGCGCAATCAAGGTAGCCCTAAGAGTAAATGCTACAATTTTTTTTACCCTTTCCTTGTTCCCCTTCCCATGCCTCTATTAATACATTCCCCTTCTTTTTTCTAGCAAGATTTGCAAATGAAGGCATAAGAGACTGCTTCCAAGTGCTTGCTTTGCTTAAATGTGTGATTTACTAAGGGATGGCTATGGTAGCAATGAGAAAATCACCTGATCTTTGCCTCTAGTGTATCTCTTGCTGAGTCCCCACGAGCTCACAAGCTAGTGGAACTCCACCTGCAGATTCAGCTTCACACGACACCGGTCGTCATCGCTTCTTGCTGGTCACCCACTCCACCTGCTTAGCCAAGCTGATGATGGTACTCTACCCACCATTATTGAGGTTGATTAGCTACAAAAACTTGGAATGGTCGGGTAGGGGAGATGAAGATGAAGAGGGATTGGTTTCCTTACGTGCTAAAAAAGCCGACGCGTGAACAATCGACGCGGCATCGTCAGGGCGTGCTGGCTTCGGTGTGGAAGGAGATTGATCGGCAGTCATCGAGCAGGCAGCTTGTGGTTGGAGATGAAAGTCGCCTTCTCTTGTCATATGTGAGATCTCCAAGGCCAGCTTATATCACCTGCAATTGTTTACTTGTTAAGAATATCAATATGAAATGGACAGGCATGAATAACAATGTCATGTGTATGAACAATTCATAAAGGAATTGATCTTGATTAAGGTAACCACATACGAGACCAGGATATGAGGACCTAGAATTGAAAAAAAAGTTTGCATATGATGAGTTCCACGATCTTCCTTGTCGCTTCAGCAAGCCTGGCCTATTCCCGAGGATGTCGGAAGCTACCGGGGGTGCCACCATATGGGCTCTAAACAATGCTGCCGGCAATATCCTTGCCTTGAGTTCAGACCGGTACAATGAAAGCGCCGCAGCGCATGGTGGTCAACTCCACCCTTGCTATGTCCAGGAGCACACCTGTTTAGGCAGAACCCCTTGCTTTGGTTCGAGTTCTTGAGCTCATCAATGTATAGTTTCAGTTCCGCGCCATTTTTTTGTTTATTAATCTCCACTGATGCTGAGTGAAGTGAAAGGTGATACAGGGACAACAGATAGGAACACAAAAATCTAGTGCTTGACAAACATGAGAAAAGCCTTGCATGCACCTTGTTGAGCTCAGTTACCGCACTCTGAACCTTGCAATATGGCAAGTTAAGCCCCATCTTCGAAAGATTCTTTTAGTATTGACAAAGTAGACTGGACTGTGATTACTAAAAAGTCTTGCATAAGGGCAGATCAATTTTAAGCTAGTCATTTTAAAGATTATGTGCAAAATGATAAAGATGCTTTACCAAGGATTAGAAATAAGTAAATTTCCAGTGTGCAAGGCAGATAATGCATACCATTTTCTGAAACATTAGCCTCTTTTAGTATCATTGGGTCTTTGCGTGAACTGATAATAATTGAAAGTTGGACCTCCATATCACCATATGGACTAATACCCAGGAACAAATCTGTTACTTTCGCAACTAAATCTAAATGGATAGCTACTATAAAATTAAGAGTAAATTATGTGTATTTAGCTAGTTTGTTTGGGAAGTAGTTTCTACTTCTACACAAAGGATGCTGTAATATTCCTCTCGAAATGAATTTGCTGTTACTTTAAATAGGCATAACTGCATAAGCAAAAAAAAAATCACCTGACGCTAAGCAAAGCTCCTTGAAAAGGTTTGTACCATCACTGAACAAGGCAGTGTTTTTGTTCTTTGTAACCATCCTATATCTTTAGAAGATCCCTGTACTGTTGTCCAGAAAACGATGTAAGAACCTGCCAGAGCATACAATCAGTTTTTTAGCACCTGGTTACAATAAGCGGGAAATCACTACATGGAGTCGACCTCTGGATGGCAAAGTTTCCTCAGCTGGTCAGAACGGAGGCAACACATAAAAGTTGGAAATTTGGACGGCAGCAACAAACCTGGCTAGTTAAGCATGAGCCTCGCTTGCAAAAGCACTGCACACTTTTCGCAAATGGAATGCCAAACTGTTGTCCAATCTGACCATGCAAAAAAGGGGAAACCTAGCATATGATCTGACATAACAAATAGTTGCAAATTGAATATAACTAATTATTTATAGTATTAACATTATGGTTAGGGAAATTAGAAAAACTAAACCTTTGACAAATACTGGACAAGCCTTTTCTGACAACAATGGCTTCAGATAGTCCCTTTGGGGGCTGGTCTTCTGTAGAATTACTAATGGGCAGCAAAGAAGCCTCTCCATGGACCACATTGTTGCCATTTCACATTATATAGTCTGGACCATCCTCACCCTGTTCGGATGGTCCGTACTGTACAAATTGTTGCCATTTCACATTATATTGTCCGGACCATCTGTCACGCACAGAATTTCCATCCAAAATTCTGGAGTTTTATTGTGTGTAAACCCTCGTCCAGGAATTAACCGAGGCACACATGACAAAATTGATAATCAAAGTAATTGTTTACACAGCATACGCATTTGTTATAGAGGTGAATGGTACCTCTCAATTAATAAAGTTCTAACAGTGGATAAATAAACACAGGTAACGATTCCCCTCCACGCACTTGACTGGGCTCCTCTTAGTCCTCTAGGTAATCCTCTTCACTGTAGTCCTCTTCTGAATGATTGTTGATTGCAAGGTGAGCATATGACATACTCCGCAAGACACACAGCAAATATGCAAGTGCACGGAATAACAAAGGATGGCATAATATGGCTCAAGTTTGCGTAAAAGCAAGTAATAAAACATTTGAGAGAAGTAATAAAAACATTAGTTAAGTAGCAGTATTAATCAACACTATACCGCTCACCAAAATGGTATAGGCCCAACCACTCCAACCTGGAGCTACACATGTTCCATTGTTCAAACATCCAATTTTAGATAATGTGGGACTAATCACAGAAAACATTGCTAGGCTTGCCCTTAACCGTGGGCACGGCTATTCGAACAGTTCTTACTCTGGCTAGAGGTGTACCAATTTACCCACGAGACACCACTCCCTAGCACATCACTGTGCCCCTTAATACCACCACGGTATCTCGGACAGAAGTCGTGGCAGGATTATTCATGTAACTCGCCCAATAGGAGAGCCTCCCACCGAACCTCCGGTCTCCGATAGGGGTGATCAATGCCCTCCCCGCAAGACGGCTCGACGCCCAAATGCATGGACTTATTGTCACTGCCATGTGTGGACTTATACCAGCCACAAACACGCCCTGGTGCCTCCTATTGAACTCGTCACACTTCAACCTCTTGCTAGCCCATACTAGCTTGTGGTTAGCACGAATAATGCTTCGCAACAAGTAGTCCACGAACCGGTCCTTAACTGTCATGAGCACCATTAGCAACAACACCAACCCTGGTGCTCACAACCCACCTTTTAGTCAAGTTTTAGTGGACCATTAAGTTGTCCTCGCACGACCATGTCGCATAGGATTTATCATTTCATGTGACTGAGTGATAGTATAGAAATTAATGTGACATCCCAGAAGTTATGCTATTATTTGCTAAGCATGGCTAAGCAGAGTCCTAAAGTTATTCTAGCTAACCAGTAAATAAAGGTAGCTAGTCAAGATTATCCCATAGGTACAAGGTCAAGTAATAAATTCAAAAGGGCCATAACAAAGGTTAGGGTTTCCCTGTCCCGATGACATTCCAAAATAAATGCAACGTTGAAGGAAAACATAGCTTTAATCATAGGATCAATATGTTCAATGAGAAAGAGGAATCCATGTGACTTGCCATGCAGCTCCCCACAGTCTTCGACACCTGCTTCGACAAACTGCGTCACTTCATGAACGTCGGTAGCTATAGGCAAATAACAAAACAGCAAAAACAGTACATCAACACACATGAACAGTACAATATTATATTTTTAATGGATAGTTCATGATTTTTAGAGAAATTAGAGACTTGAATGACCTCAAACCGAGTTCGTATGAATTAGTTATGATTTTTAGAAGTTTTAACCATTTCAGCCTATTTAAAAGAATTAACCGATTTATTGCGTCATTAATTGAATTATTTTTGTTATGGAAAAGGGGTTTACGATGCCACAGGAGGGAGGAGGCTCTCGGCTGACCAGTGGGGCCCACTGGCGGAGAGAGGAAGAGGCTGGTCCAAGGTGAACCGAGTCCACCGCGGTCCACAGGACAGATCTGACAGCTAGAGCTCTAGGGTTTGGATCGGACGGGTGGGATCTAACCGATAAGATCCGACGGCTCACATCAATCCTGAAAGGATTAGCCTACGGCGGCGAGATGGCGCCGAGTTGCGCCCACATCGGCGACCACGGCGATGGCCACAGCGACAGCGGCGACGGCGGCAGCGCTAAACCCAATGGTCGACGGCTAACAGCGGCACGGCGACGCACGGGGAACTAGCCTAGGGGTTCCGGGGTTGCTATTTAAGGCGAAGAGAAGAGGACTCCGGCTCGGATGCGGCGGTTTTTGCGGTGGCGACGAGAGAGAGAGAGGACCGACTCGGGAAACTTCGGGGCTCCGCTCCACGCGTGATTGTACTCCGGTTTTCTTGGGGATTTGGTAGAGGCGGATAAGGGCTCGGTTTCCCCTCAACGGATTTGGAGAGAACTGGTCCTAGGCGAACGACCCCGACAGGCGGGTCCTACCTGTCAGCGACTGCGGCGGCGGGGCGCAGGCACGGGCACGGACGAGGGCACGGGCACGGGCGAGAGGGCGCGGGCACGGGCACTGGAGAGGGCTGCGCACAGCAACAGGCCGACAATTGGCCCAGCAACAACGAAAGGGGTTTTAAAACCTTTTCTTTTTATTTTACTGCTGTGAGCTTATTAATTTTGCCCAAAATGTTTCCCCAAATCAATTAATTCCTAGAAAATTTCAGAAATTAAATAATTAGGCAAAGAATTTTATAAAATTATTTTCCAGCCCATTTTACTTCAGACTTTTCCCTGATTTTATTCTTTTCACACATTGAGACTTTTAATTCAATTTCTAAAAATTCCTTTTTTGCACAATATTTTATACAGGGAAAATTTCAGGGTGTTACACCATCCTCACCATGTTTGGACGGTCCGTACTATACAAATTGTTGGCATTTCACATTATATAGTCCGGACCATCCTCACCATGTTCGGACGGTCCGAACTGTACAAATTGCCACTTCACATTATATAGTCCGGACCATCCTCAAGGTGTTCGGATGGTCCGCACTGTACAAATTGTTGCCATTTCACATTATATAGTCCGGACCATCCTCAAATTGTTAGGACGGTCCGCACTGTACAAATTGTTGCCATTTCACATTATATAGTTCGGACCATCCTCACCCTTTCGGACAGTCCGTAATGTACAAATTGTTGCCATTTCATATTATATAGTCCGAACCATCCTCACCTTGTTCGGACGGTCCGAACCGTACAAATTGCCATTTCACATTGTATAGTCCGGACCATCCTCAAGTTATTCGGACAGTCCGCACTGTACAAATTGTTGCTATTTCACATTATACAGTCCGGACCATCCTCACCCTGTTCGGACGGTCTGTCCTGTACAAATTGTTGCCATTTGACATTATATAGTCCGGACCATCCTCACTCTGTTCCGACGGTCCGCACTGTACAAATTGTTGCCATTCCACGTTATATAGTCCGGACCAGGACGCGCGGGCTGTGCGATGCGAGGGGCTGGGACAAGGACGTTAGGGTTTGTGCCGCGATAGAGGCTGGCGCTAGGGGCTGAGGACTGTGAGCGATGAGGCGGCGTGTGAGGAGGCGGAGGAGGCATCGCCGTGTCACCATGGCTGTGGCGGCGGCGGAGGGAGGTGAAGGGGAGGAAGGGGTAGAAATGGAAATATTCTCTGAAGCAGCGGTTTTGACGAGGGTTTAAGGGGAGGAGGCGCGGAGAGTGACACTGCCAGTGGACCCTCTTCATTACGTATCGGGAAGAAACATCAAATCTTCGCGTTCTAGTGGTGAAGCGTAATACGTCGGAACATAACGCGTACTCTCCAGGGTTCACGATATATCGTTGGGAATTTCGACCCCATCGAGATGTCAAAACCTAAGAAATTTCAACCATTTTGATCGAATTTACAATTTCAAAATTAAATTCCTCAAAAGCCATTGGAATTACCCCTCGAGATCGACTTTCAGACCGGTTCAAAATTTTACGATTTTGGATCCGTTTTTGTCAAGATTGTAAACCCTCAAATCCTCGATTTGCGGCATCCGTTTCCTCCTTTCCGTACTTTTTGTTTCGTTAGAAGAATCTTTCATCAGCATACAAGACTGTAAAAATTGCAGAAATTGTACGATCCATATGAAACAAACCGTACAGTCTATCGTGTAAAAAAACTATTCAGCCTATCATCATATAGTAGTTGTTTTCAGGGAAAAATAAAAATACTGTAGTATTTATTTTCAGGGAAAAATAAAGGAGAATATATCCTATAGATTTAAGCTTTTCGTACGCACACCGTATATCAAATAACAAATATCACAAAAATTTCTAGAAAAATTTGTACATGTACTTTCAATAGTATTACACCTTCAAATTCATTATATTTTAGTTGTAAAAAAAATCTAACAGTTTTAAGAGTATAAATTTGAATTTGAAGATAAGACTTTATATATAGGTATAGTATTATTGGAAGTACATGTATAATTTTTTTTTAGAATTTTTATGATATTTGTTAGTTGTTGTGCACGGGAAAACTTGTGTGTATAGGATTCGTTCCCAAAATAAAGAGCATTTTGTATTGGTCCTTAAAAGTGAAATTCATTCTCTATTTTGTTTTGTAATGTCTCTTCTTCTGAAAGAAAGCATATAATAGCAGCTAAAATAGAGTGGTGTCAGTTTTGCAAATATGGATATGAGTAAGCCTAATATCCTCTAGAATATCAGATGGATATCGCGCTTTCAATTGTTGTTTTGATATCCTGATATTCTTATTACTCCATCATATTACAACTATGTATATATCATCATATTTTAGTTATATTAGCAGGCATTTACAGTTTCAGTTTAGATTTCTAACCAAATGGAAACCAAAATTTCAGCTTCATTATCCATGTCTGGAATAGTATACATGGCACTGATGCACCAGAAGACATTCAAGGAGGTACGCCAGTAAATGCAAAAAGAAAATGGAAAGTCAGTTATCTTTGTAACTACAAGATATGATCCACATCAGAATATCCAAAGTTCCAAACTGGTCAAGACATTGGCATTGTGTGAGAAAGCATAGCTTGACTAGCCCGTGCACAAAATGTGGATACATAGACAAGAGCGTCAGATTTTGGCTCTTTCAATTTGTGAATGAGAATAGGCCACAGCATGCGAAATCAAGATTTGATTGAAGGACATCATGTAGGACTGCCCTCGAAAGTGTCAACATAAACACAAGAAAGCCATGTCCTTGATTATTTGCCTTAATTTAAGCAGCAACAGCAGCAGCCTCTGACTTATCAATTCCTTCAATATTGGTTATTCTCAGCTTTGTCAACTCCTGAAAATTGTCAGGGCATAAAGTAACTATGTTACTAAGTAATGCAGGGAATACGATCAATAGTAGCATCTCTTATTTTAAGAACATAAAATAATGAAAACAACTGATATGAAATTACCTGACGATGGCCCTTTGTTCGGCGGTAATTTTTTCTTGTTTTCTTCTTGAATATAATAACTTTTGCATCTATCGCCTGAAAAACCAACATCAAGAATATTTGAGTCAGAAAATGTGTTATAGTGTCTTGCAACATGAACAAATTGAACACAAAGCTGGTGAAAGTTCTTTGTTATCAAATGTTTCTTTACACATTAGGACAGATGGATGTCAGGAAAATTCAGAAGTAAAAGTAGCAGAAATTAACCCCCATATGTATTTCATGATATAGCTTATAATCATTTCATTTTAGTTAATTTTGGTAGTTTGGAGCGATCATGTGAAGTAGCAATAGGAATGATGCAGGCCAATAAATTATTTCATGGTCCTTCAAAAGTAATGAAAAACCATAGTGTCTGCTATCTCATACAAACTATATGTAAAGCAGACTTCCAATATAGCGATCAGAACATGCTCAGCATACATAATGTAGATCTTTAGCATGTTAACATCATCAGTTGATGGTAGCATAACAAAGGAGACTGTAAAAATATGCACCACTTGTTTTGGCGAATTTTCTAGCACAATAAATCAAGTAATGTGTAGTCCTTTAGTGTGGAGAATCCTACTACAACACACATTTCCAGCCTTAATGACAGCATACAATATAAAAGTACCAAGGGTACCATCAGCCTTTAAATACATAGATCACTTGTATACCTATGCCATGCAAAGACGGTTTCCATGCATATTAATGATTCCTTGATAATATGGATTCAGATAAACAGGAAATCTGCATACATATTGCTGATCGCATTATTTGCAAAAATGCAGATCTAGTACTTAACTGATGTGCTTGCAAACTTGTTTCAACAAATAAATACTAGCAATCATTTCGATTTGCTTGCAAACTTATTTCAACAAATAAAGACTAGCAATCATTTCATGAACTAAATGCTAATGCAAAGACTGTCAGACTGAATAACATGCTCCCTGAAACGTGAAATAAATGCTTGCAAGAAGTGTCTTCCTTACATGCTCTTCAACGACAGCATGAATAGCAGCATCAGGAAGAATTGGCCTCCCAATGACTGTTTGAGCTTGTGAGCCAAGCATGAGAACTCGATTCAAAATTAACTACACCAAGTAACCATGCCAACAACATCAGCAAAACTTTCGATAGAATTGGAAAATATAAGAAGCAAGTAGAGACCACTGGGGCTGGCACTAATGGAAGTGTATTATGATATGAAAATAAGGTGTAGTGACAGAACTAACATTAATGCAACTAAAACAAGTATCCGCTCATTAAGGTTCCACTTAACCCTACACAACAGTTCATGTTTCTAACACGTCCACATACTCTGCAAGCTTAAATTGGAATGTTTCTTAATATGAAAGTTCAAAGCTCTCATCATAAATGAAACAAAATCCAGTAATCAAAAGAGCTAACAGTGGGATCATTGTACCAAGATTAGATCATGCATTGCATACAATTCTACATCTTAACATGTCAAGTGCCTCTATGATCCAGAACTCGAAGTTTCACAACAATAGGTATCATTTATCACCATCACCATATGGGCAAAGACGATAAACCTCTGCACTGAATCATGATCTCATAACCTCAACTATACCGTATCAATTATAAGTTGCAGCTTGCTAGACATCAAGTTATCTAACGCATCCTTAATCAAAATAAAAGTAAACAGTTGCGTTCAAAGTGCACAATTACCTTATCATTCACATCGCAAAACTTCAACCTCTCCATGAAGATTGAATCGCCATTGCTCACCTTAAACTGATGCGAACCAATCTGCAGGAAGAAGCAACCGTATCCAATCACCCACCAGATCCACGCCCAAACGCAAAACGAAAGCTTGGGAACAGATGGAGCTGACCTGGACGACGGCGAAGACGGGCTCGTAGGGCTTCTCGTCGGCCCCGAGAGGGCCCACCACCTTATACCCTATCTCCGCCGCCTCCGCCACCTTCTCCTCCTCCGTCTTCCTACTGGGAGGCTTCGCCGCCACCGCCTCCTCCTCCCCCCACCCGTCCTCGCTCCCCTCTTCGTCGCAGTGATCGTCATCGTCCCCCTCCTCCTTGTCACCGGAGGATCGGGACGCGAAGTGGCAGCGCGAGCGGAAGAGCCGGGGGGAGGCGAGGACACGGGGGCTGTGCGGCGCGAGGGGCTAGGACAAGGACGTTAGGGTTCGTGCCGCGATAGAGGCCGGCGCCAGGGGCTGAGGACTGTGAGCGATGAGGCGGCGTGAGAGGAGGCGGAGGAGGCATCGCCGCGTCGCCATGGCTGCGGCGGCAACGTAGGGAGATGAAGCGGAGGAAGGGGTAGAAATGGAAATATTCTCTGAAGCAGCAGTTTTGAGGAGGGTTTAAGGGGAGGAGGCGCGGAGAGTGACACTGCCAGTGGGCCCTCTTCATTACGTATCGGGAAGAAACATCAAATCTTCGCGTTCTAGTGGTGAAGCGTAATACGTCGGAACATAACGCGTACTCCCCAGGGTTCACGATATATCATTGGGAATTTCGACCCCATCGAGATGTCAAAACCTAAGAAATTTCAACCAATTTTGATTGAATTTACAATTTCAAAATTAAATTTCTCAAATGCCAATGGAATTACCCCTCGAGATCGACTTTCAGACCGATTCAAAATTTTACGATTTTGGATCCGTTTTTGTGAAGATTGTAAACCCTCAAATCCTCGATTTGCGCCATCCGTTGGCTCCTTTCCGTACTTTTTGTTTTGATAGAAGAATCTTTCATCAGCATACAAGACTGTAAAAATTGCAGAAATTGTACGATCCATATGAAATAAACCGTACAGTCTATCGTCTAAAAAAACTATTCAGCCTATCATCATATAGTAGTTGTTTTCAGGGAAAAATAAAAATACTGTAGTATTTATTTTCAGGGAAAAATAAAGGACAATATATCCTATAGATTTAAGCTTTTCGTACACACACCGTATATCAAATAACAAATATCACAAAAATTTCTAGAAAAATTTGTACATGTACTTTCAATAGTATTACGCCTTCAAATTCATTATATTTTAGTTGTAAAAAAAATCTAACAATTTTCAGAGTATAAATTTGAATTTGAAGATAAGACTTTATATATAGGTATAGTATTATTGGAAGTACATGTATAATTGTTTTTTAGAATTTTTATGATATTTGTTAGTTGTTGTGCATGGGAAAACTTGTGTGTATAGGATTCGTTCCCAAAATAAAGAGCATTTTGTACTGGTCCTTAAAAGTGAAATTCATTCTCTATTTGTGTAACAGCCTGCCCTCCAGAACCGCGCAGCCCAGCCCATATGACGGACAGGCCCACTTACACATAGCACCCCACTTACACTTTTGTCCTCGCTTCGTGTAATAGGGTTAACCCGGAAGTACTATGGTTGGAGGGACAAGGCCTTATAAGTTGGTTTAACCCTTGCTCAACTAGAAAGGTGGTACTAATCGTGTGCACACCGCACTCATGGACCACATAGGCCCAAGTCCTAATTGGGCCAGGATGTCACAGTTTGTCACTGTTTCTTGTAACATTATCTATGATTAAGACATTAGATAGTAAGTTTTTCAAAATAAAACATTGATAATAAGTTTCAAGTTCAAACTAGAATCTAACTGAGAAACTGAAGCGGGTCGTATAGATGATGATCAGCAGCATTTCTTCTTTCCAATCTCAACAAGCATGGCCATTTGAGTGGCATCCGCCTCGATACGATCCTTCCTCAGCGTGGAGTGCACCATCCACGCATGGTCCAGCCTCCTCTCCGGCCTCACCACCACCGAGCCGGGCACCTCGGCGTCGCGCCGCGTCACCAGCCCGTCGCACCTGTCGCCGTAGCGCAGCCTCAGGCGAAGCGCGCTGATGGCCATGGCTGCCGATGCAGGCACGACCACGGGGAGCTTCAGAGAGGCGAGCACCGATTCGGCGTACTCGGGTGCAGACAAGAACCATGGCAATGGGAGCCATGGGAGGAGCTCGGCTTGGGCGACGCGTCACAATGACGCGAGCATCGTCGGGGCAGTGCTGGCTTCGGTGTGTGTTGACGCCGAAAATCGCCGGGTGTGTCAAAAACGTGTTGACGATCTGGTCCGGCGCCTACAGACACGCGAAGGCCTGGGAGATCTGCTTAGCTTCAGTGCAGGTCCTAAAATGTTGAGGTTCGTAGGCGTGCCAGTCAATTTGACCTGGTAATTGACAAGGAGATAGAAAATATTAGATCCATGAGCCAATCGGCATGAAGCCGATCTGGACTCGCATCATCGGCCGATGGCTGATACGCACTGTAGCACTTATACATCGACCGGAAGCCGATGATGGCATGAGTAATAATAAAATAAATAAATATTGTGCTAGCCGATCATCGAAGGGATGTTCAAAAGAAATCGGCTATAGACTTGATAAGATAAGCAAACAGAAAGAATGAGTAAACAGGAAGCCGATGATGGCAGCCGATTGTAGTTTAGAGTTACTGGTATCGCTGTGAAGGTGTTGCCCGCGCTCGTGCCCATGCCCGGGCCCTTGCTCACATCGGCTCCCGGGGTCTTCATCCACTGTCCATACCCGTGCCCGGGCCCTTACCTGTGCTCGTGCCCGGGAACCCGCTTGTGCTTGCACTCGGATCGGCGATCGGCAGAGTACACCGGTCGGCTAGTCCTCAGCCGATCGTAACAGTAATGTAGGCAAGAAAATATAACAAGGCAAACAGTATAATCGGCTATATTTAAAAAGAGATAACTCATCGGCTAAGCACTCCGATAACAACATCGCATGAGGTCCATCGGCTTACTAAGAATAATGCTATTATTCAGTCTAGTAGATCGGACCCAACCGTTGCAGCACAGACTGGTAATAATAGTGAGATCTCGATAGGCCGATAGATCTAATGCGATCGTGATGTGTATGATAACTTATCGGCTATACACTCCGATAAGATGCTTGCACGTAAAGTATCGACTTAACAGGAATAACTTATCGGGGCAGCTTAGTAGGCCGGACCTAACCAATGCAGCACAAACCGTCGATAAGCTATACCCGATAAGCCGATACGATCTATGCACGTGTGATGTGATATACCTAATTAACCTATGAGATCAAACTGAACTGATGCAGCCATAGATAAACTAAATATATCGTGGTAAGCCGACTACCATAAACCGACTAGAATATCGGACCTAAACGAGGAAGTCCTAGCCGATAGGTAGCCGGGGTATCGAGACTTACCCTCTCGCAGGAGTTCGGACCTAACCGATGCAGCCCGGCTCGAGAAGCAAGAACCCGTTGGTAAAGGGTGGCGATGCGCCGAATTTGATTAATCGTTGTGATAATTTACAAGGTGCCCGGGCGCACGTATATATACCCCGAGTTACATGAGTCCTTATAGGACACGGTATATGATTTCCTATCCATAACAGAAAAACGCTAACTAATCCTGACCGGACACGAGGTCAGGTTTCCTAAAGATAAACACTTGCCTAATTAATAGGTACAATAAATAACTGCCAAGTAACGGTCTTCACGGCTCCTCCCTGGATCTGGTCTCTTCTGGATCAATCTCCGTTAGTTGACTGTGACGTTCTCCCTTGACCGAATCTGACATAGGGCCTTACCAAATTTTGGCGTTAACACATGCCCCCCAATTTCGGAGTTCTTCTATAAGACTTCGAAATTCTTTCATTTCTGGGCCTCCAGATTTCTTCCATACCGAGGCGGTCCAAGATAGCCCACTTGCCATAAATGTTTGAAACAGTGCCAACGGCCTCGATTCCCGCTCGGTTGTCACATCTCTATAAAACGCTTCGTCTCCTTGCCCCTTTTTACGCTTTCATATCACCAGAGCACCACCGCTTCATCTTCCAAATCTTCACCAAGCTCTAGCGAACCCAGACGAGTCGTCTCAACCTTCTTCCCCGGCCGTCGAACCCTGCATCTTCTCCCACTCCCGCGATGGCATCGGCATCTGCAGTTCCCAAGGTAATCTTCTCACCCGATTATTTTCCCCTAATCTGCAACCTAGATGAACTCGATCTGCCCCGTTTTTCATCTGCTCTTCGCTGTGTTCTTGTTTACTGTAGCATCTTAGAGACCAGATCTTGATCCCAGACGCCGATTACCCCAACTTCTTCTATCATGGCCCCATGGGTAGCGAAGATCCCATCGATTTCATATGCGCCGAGACCCAGCGTATCCCTTTCAAGAACTCGGCCATGCGAGTCGGCGACTGGACCAACAGCTTCAGGTCGTGGCCAAGCAAACTGCCTGGGTGGAGAGATTGGTACATCAGGGTGTCTGCTGCAAAGAGGACCTACTGGGAAGAATCTCATATCGGCCATTGCATCAATCTCTCCCTGGCCGATATGGAAAGAAATGAACCTCTGCTCGCATCGGCCTCATACTTCTGGTCCGATGCCCTTAATGCCTTCCTGTTCGGGCACGGGCCGATGACCCCCACTTTGCTGGATGTGACCATGCTCACCTGTCTTGACACGACAAGCTACATTGACCCCTTCAAGCTCCGGTTCAAACCCACTCATCGGCTTCAAGCAAAGAACATCGGTGGCTGGTCCAGGTACATATCTCTCCACAATAAGGGAACTGGATCGGTTGATGACCGGGAACACGTTGCTTTTCTGAACCTCTGGCTGGAGCGTTTTGTTTTTGGTGGCGCTACCCTCGGTCCGACAATCAACATGCAATGTTTGGCAGAATGCCTGGTTGATCGGAAGCAGATCCCCTTGGGGCAATTCCTCCTTGGTGCCACTTATCAGTTGCTTCACCAAGTAGCAACCAAGTTATCGGCCGGCTAGCCCGTCGGCCACATCAGGGGTCCCTGGTGGTTTGTTCAACTCTGGCTTAATCTCTACACCTCCAAAGCTGTCCCTGGGACTTCTCCCTCCGATCAATCCTTCCCGGCCGATTACATAGAAGACCAAGATCCTGTTCTCCGCCGATGCACTTCTATGGGTGAAGCTGCATCGGCCCTCTCTGGCGGCAAGATGAACCCCGCTGAACTTAGTTAGTGGTTCAAGGGATTTTACTATGGTTTCACCAGGGAGGCCGCTCTCTGGTTTGCTTATAATGATGCATCATCATTTGAGATGCCTTCCAATTTCGACCCGCTCAAAGCTCTGGACAATGATGAATCCAAGGCCATCTTCCTATCGGCCATCGCCCCTCGCCTGCTGCCAACTGGCTTCTCTCTGGGCCGAACTCAGCCTTCATATGAGTTTTATCATCCATCGGTCTGCTCTCACCAACTCGGTCTTGGTCAGCTTCCGATCGGCCTTTTCTTCGCCGACAAACTTCAAGCCCGAGGCACGGTCAGCAGCGCCCTGGAATATGATCGGCTGCGGACTTTGACAGACCCCCTTCTCCTAGGCGCTGCCACCGAGGTGTGTATCTGCACTACCAACACCAAGCCTTTTGTTCGATGGTGGTCAGAATGGAAAAAACATCTATTTAGCTTAGCGGTCACCTGCTATTGTTCTCGCCTTGACACTGAGTACGTTGAATCTGATGAAGAGGTAACATCCGCAAACCTTAACCATCACTTCCAATCATTATCTAACTCTCATTTTGCAGGCTGCCAGCATCGAGCCCCTGAGAACAAGCAACAGCGGTCGGCCGATCCAGTATCAACCTCCATCGGCCACCCCAAACTTAGGGCCCGACGCTCCACCTCCATCGGCTCTCCTCAAGGCACCCCGGCCGATGGGACAAAAGCGGAAGAAATTAGCACATCGCCCTTCCCTGAAGAAGCAGAAAACTGATGCCGATGTCGTTGCGCCGACGCCACCTTCTCCTCAAACAACATCAGCTCCCTCATCTCCTCAGGTATGCGCTAAATCTTTATATTACCACCCGCCTTCTCATTTATCTTACTAGTTCCCTTGCCAGCTCGAGTCATCGGCTCCAGGACCTCAACATTCCTCTGACATCCCTCCAAGCACCGAGCCGATAGCTTCTCCAGCTGCCCCTCTTTCAGCACCAAGTCCTCTAGCTGCCGATGAAACTGTTCCCATTCCATCGGTTGACATCGGCCCCCCTGAAGAACAACCTACTAATCTCCCCGAAGCCAACGTTACTCGAGCTGCCGATGTCCTCCCTCAGGTAACCTCTTTACGCACATATTCTACTTTCAACTTTTTACTAATCCTTCCACCAATGCCAATCTTGCAGTCCCTAGCCGACTTATTTTCCTTTGACATCGGCAAATACCTGGAAGCAGAAGAAGAAACAGCCACTAGCACAGTAACCAAGCCATCCTTTCCAACCGATGTGCATGATTACTTAACAAACATCCTCAATCGGCTGAAAAACCCAATTGATGCGCTAGCAGAAGACTGTGGGCCAATCTGGGCAAGGCTTGCAGAAATCGAACACTACCTGCCCGAAGAACTCGTCGATGCATTAACCCCCGCGGCATACCTGGAGTCTCATAGATTCAAACTCATCAAGCTTAGACAGCGCATAGCCGATCGTGCTGACCAACAGAAGATCACCGCAGATATCCAAGCCGATCGGCTACTAGCTCAGATAGATAAGAAAAGACTTGATGATATGGCTGCTGCCCCCCAAGAGCTCCAATCCAGGCTAGATCAATTGAAGAAGAAGGAGGCCGATTTGCTGGCGGAACTTGAAAAAGTTCGCAAGGATCTTGAAGCCACAGAGTCCCAGCTTATCGGCCTGCCGCAAGCCATACAATACCAAGAAGCAAAGGTCGCAGCAACGGTGCGTCAAGTCGTTCATCGGCGCAAAAATTTGAAGATAATCCCGGGCTCTGATGAAGACGACATTCGCGCCATCAATGAGATTGACCAGATCCGCCTGCGTGCGATCGAAACTATCCAAAAATTCTTGTAACTTAAAAATTGATGACTTCCTGAAATACGCTGGCTGTACTGTAACATAACTTGATCGGCTCTGCTGCCTGTTTCCTTTAACTGCCCCTTAATATCATTTTTGTTTATTTGATCTAAAGGCGATACCAATTGATATCGGCTGTCTTTAGGCGATGCAAAACATCAGCTTTCTGAAAATAAAATCCGCTGCACTTAACCGATTTAAGAGTTGATCCAAACGCTAGGGTAGTATTTCTTAAGATATTTCCCATTAAGTGCTTTAGCAAACTCTGTCCCGTCAAAATCTTCTAAGATATAGGCATTACCAGGTACATAGCGATTAATCCGATAGGGTCCCTCGCAATTAGGCGACCATTTTCCAAACTTATTATCTCTGGACCCGACTGGCAAAATCAACTTCCACACAAGATCTCCCTCGGCAAACGACTTATTCACCACCTTTTTGTTGTAATGCTGAGCTGCTCTAGCCTTGTTTTCCTTGATTCTTTCCAATGCCCTTAACCGATTCTAAGCCAAGTCTTCAAGTTCATCCGCCATTAAATTATAATAATCATTGGCTGTCAACTGATCTTGCAAAGAAATCCTCCTAGAGCCGATGTTAGTCTCCCAAGGCAAAACCGCTTCATGTCCATACACTAACTGATACGGTGGCACCCTAGTAGATCCATGACATGCCATCCGATAGGCCCATAATGAATCGGCTAATGAAGTATGCCATCGCCGCGGCTGCTCATCAATTTTCCGCTTAATCAACTTGATCAAACTCTTGTTAGAAGCTTCTGCCTGCCCATTGGCCTGAGCATAATACGGCGACGGATTTAGCAACTTGATTCCCATACTGGCAGCAAACTGTTGAAATTCATCAGACACAAAAATAGACCCCTGATCAGTAGTTATCGTCTGAGGAATCCCAAATCGATAAATTATATGCTCCTTCACAAACTCGATCGCTTCCTTGGATGTAACTTTCTTCAAAGGAATCGCCTCTACCCACTTGGTAAAATAATCTGTTGCCGCCAATATGAACTTATGTCCTTTACTTGATGGAGGAAAAACCTGGCCGATCATGTCAATTCCCCATCCTCTGAACGGCCACAGTTTGATGATAGGATTCATAGCTGATGCTGGTGCTCGCTGTATATTTCCAAATTTCTGACAATCTTGACATCCTTTATAATATCTGAAGCAATCTTCCAGCATTGTCGGCCAAAAATATCCCACTCTTCTCAGCAACCACTTCATCTTATGAGCCGATTGATGAGTCCCACAGATGCCTTCGTGTACCTCGCACATAACCACTTTGGCTTCTTCCAGATTCAAGCACCTAAGCAGAACTCCTTCAAAAGTCCGATAATATAGTTCCCCATCAAGCAACACATATTTAGTAGCCTTGTACCGAATTTTCCTGGAGACCGACTGCGATGGATTTTGCAAGTAATTAATTATCTCCTGTCTCCAGTCATCGGCCTTGTCTTGAACGTCGCTATCGGCTATTTCAACCTCAACCTGCTTATCCAGCCGATAACCAGAAGCAACCTGAGCAAGATCGTTGGCTTCTAAGTTCTGCTCCCTGGGAATATGATTCATTGATACCATCTTGAAATCCTTTAACAAATCTGTACACTCCTCATAATATGATCTCAAAACATCATCCCTACACTCATATTCCCCGGACAACTGCTTGATCACCAATAAGGAATCACCAACAACCTTTATGATATCGGCTCCTATCTCTCTTAAAAGTTGAAGCCCTTTCAACACCGCCTCGTATTCCGCTTGATTGTTAGTCCGATAAGGCTTAATTGTAAAACCAAACTCAAAACTTGCCCCCCAAGGCGATATAATAACTAAGCCGATACCAGATCCATGCTTGCAAACCGATCCATCAAAAAACAAAGTCCATGGGACCGGTTCCACATAATTCTCATGAGGCCCCCTGTGCTGTACAATGAAATCGGCCACTACCTGTCCCTTGATCGCTTTTGCTGATTCATATTTTAAGTCGAACTCTGTCAAAGCAAAAATCCATTTACCGACTCGCCCTTTCAAGACTGGAGCCGATAACATATATTTGACCACATCGGCTTTGCAAACTACTGTACACTCAGCCGATAGGATATAATGCCTCAACTTCGTACATGAAAAATATAAACACAGGCATAATTTCTCCACCGTAGGATATCTCGTTTTAGCATCCAAAAGCCTCCTGCTCAAATAAAACACAACTCGCTCCTTTCCCTCAAACTCTTGTACCAAAACAGATCCGATGGATTTCTCATCGGCTGATAAATATAACTTGAACGGCACTCCTCTCTGCGGCGGAATTAAAATTGGTGGGGAACTCAGATAACTCTTGATCTCATCAAATGCCCTCTGCTGTGCTGTCCCCCACACAAACTCTTGATCGGCCTTCAACTTCAACAATGGCGTGAAAGATTCAATCTTCCCTGATAAATTTGATATAAATCTCCTCACAAAATTAATCTTGCCGATCAATGACTGCAGCTCTGTCTTATTGCTTGGTGGCTCTGTAGTCTTAATAGCTCTGATGCTCCGCTGACTGACCTCAATCCCTCGCTCATGAACCATAAAGCCCAAAAACTGTCCAGCCGATACACCGAAAGCGCACTTATTGGGATTCATCCTTAGTCCGTATTTCTTGGCTCTCTCCAGCACTCTTCGCAAATCGGCTATATGGCTTTCCTCACTTCTAGACTTAACCACCACATCATCAATGTAGATCTCTACCAACAAGCCGATGAGATCATGAAATATATAATTCATCGCTCTCTGATAAGTCGCACCGGCACTCTTCAAACCAAAAGTCATTACGACCCACTCATACAAGCCGATAGCTCCAGGACACCGAAACGCAGTCTTGTGTATATCTTCTTCTGCCATAAAAATCTGATTATACCCTGCATTGCCGTCCATGAAGCTGATAATCTTGTGTGCTGATGCGGCATCCACCAATAAATCCGCTATCGGCATCGGGTACTCATCTTTCGGGGTAGCTTTATTCAGATCCCGGAAGTCAATACATATCCTCAATTTTCCGTTTTTCTTCTCCACTGGGACGATATTAGAAACCCATTCAGCATATCGGCATGGTCTAATGAACTTGGCGTCATACAACCTTGTAATTTCTGCCTTGATTGGCTCGTATAATTCTGCCTTGAATCTCCTTGGAGCTTGCTTGAATGGCCGATATCCTGGTTTAATGGGCAGCCGATGTTCAACAATTGATCGGCTTAATCCTGGCATCTCATGGTACTCCCAGGCAAAACACTCTCGATACTCTTTCAGCAATTTTATCAAATCTTCCCGGAGTTCAGGGCACAATTTCTTGCTTATGTACGTCGGCCTTGGTTTATCTCCTGGTCCAATATCGATCTCTTCCAAATCATCAGCCGACGTAAATCCTTGCCCCAATTTCCCTTCAAAGTCTTCAATAGAACCCATCAGAGTAACAATTCAGAGCCGACTTGCTGGATCGGCTGTATCCCCTGGCTAGTAACCTTGAGATAGTCTCCTTCCCAAACTTTCCCAGATAGGCAATCAACACCATCGGCTTCCCAAACCGGTAGATCGGTCATTGCAATGTTGGTTGACCGATCTGCCAAGACCACTTCGACTTGATCTCCCTGCCACTGTATCAGACATTGATGCATTGTCGAAGGCACGCAACAATTTGCGTGAATCCAATCCCTGCCGAGGAGCAAGCTGTACGACCCCTTTCCGTCGATAACAAAAAACGTGGTTGGCAATGTCTTGTTTCCCACTGTTAGCTCCACGTTCAACACGCCTTTCGCCTCTGATGAATTTCCCCCGAAGTCTTTAAGCACCATATTTGTCTTGATTAGATCTTCGGCAGTTTTCCCCAACTTCCAGAATGTGGTATGAGGCATGAGATTAACTGCTGCTCCTCCATCAACCAGCATCTTTGTCATCGGCTTCCCATTTACATAGCCCTTGATGTATAATGGCTTTAGGTGCCGATGCTCTGACTCTTTAGGTTTATCAAATGTAGCTTGGTCAGGTTGTAGTGTTAACTGAGCGAAAACTTCCTCATCGCCTTCTTCTTCTGATGGAAGTGCTCTATACTCCTGAGGCAAAAAGAACACCATATTTACTGGAGCCAACTGATCAGCTTCATCGTCCTTTTTCTTTACGCGCCATACTTGCTTGGTTTTCTTGTGACGATGATCGGCTTCTTCCTGATCTTGTCTCTGTTCTTCTTGCTGCTCTCGGTGTCGTAACCGTTGTGCCCTTCTCTTCTGATTCTTCGTGAATATGCTGCTAGGGCACCACTGAGGATTCTGGACTTGTTTCTCATGTGCTTCCTCTTTGTCTTCTTCAAAGAACTCTTCATGGATCGGCCCTAATCGGCTATGAACCGATGCTCTTTTCCCAGATGGCCGATCTTGTGAAAACCTCTGCTGCTGATCACGGCGATCCCCCATACTATTACATTCAGGGCAATCTTCTACTGATGGCAATCTCATCCCTTGATCCCAGCAAAATCGGAAGAATGGGCAGTTCCAGTGCGGATTATATTGTTCTGGTTCATCCCTCTGTTCATCGTACCTTGAGTACTTCTCTATCATACCCGATGAAGTAATCCTCGATTTATTCTGACGTCTTCCTTCATCGGTTTGAGCCTTTGACGATGACCCTGCATAGACCATGTTTACAGGGAACGGGTGCCCATCTATCTTCATCGGCTTCTTGTCTTCAAACTTGATTCGTCCTTGCTCGACCGCCGATTGAATCTGTTGCCGAAAAGCTTTGCACTCGTTGGTGTGATGCGATATCGCATTGTGCCACTTGCAATATTTCTTCTTCTTCAGTTCTTCGGCTGACGGAATCACATGGTTTGGCGGAAGTTGTATCTGCTTTTCTTGCAATAACAGATCGAAGATTTTATCGGCTTTATTGATATCAAAGTCATACCTCTCCTCCTTGCCGATATCTTTGACCCATGGGCACGATACTGATTTCCTGTTCGTGGCCCACTCCGCCAATCCAACTTCAGCATCGGATTCCTCATCGTCTGAGTCCGATGAATAGACCTGTACTTGAGCAACCCTCCTCTGGTACTTGTCCCTTTTTGCCTCTTGAAATCGGCTTTCATGAGCCGATACCTTCTGTACCAAGTGCGACAGGGATTCAAACTCTTGCGAAGAAAATCTCTCCTTAATCGGCGCCAAGAGACCCTGGAAAGCCAGATCAGCCAGATGCCCATCACTCAGGTTCAAACTATAACATCGGTTTCTGATATCTCGAAATCGCTGAACATATTCTGGTACTGTTTCATCTGGTCGTTGCTTAACCGATGTCAAATCTGACAGTCTCAACTCATGAATTCCAGCAAAGAAATATTTATGAAACTGTTTCTCCAGATCGGCCCACCCCCGAACAGAATTCGGCGGTAATGAAGAGAACCATGTAAAAGCCGATCCGGATAGTGATAAGGGAAAAAACCTAACCCTCAGGGCCTCTTCAGCCGATGCCTCCCCGCACTGTGACAGGAATCGGCTGACATGTTCTACTGTAGACATGTTGTCCTGCCCTGAGAACTTAGAGAAATCCGGGACCCTGTATCGGTGTGGTAACGGAACCCTGTCAAACCACACAGGATATGGGTGCCGATACATGAACGCTTGTTCCTTGGGCTTGATCCCGAACTGCTCCCTTACTATCTCTTCAACCCGTGCCGATAAGTCTTCTTCTCTTACATTCTCCTGTTGATACTGTATCGGTGGGGTTGGTTGCCGATTCTGTCTGTGATACTCCCTCTGGTAAGTATTCGGATCGGCTCCGCCTGTTGGACAATTCTGTTGATATCCTCCATAATAACTAGATCGGTGGTATCCAGCAGGAATATCCTGTTGCCCCCCAGCCTGGTTTCGTATGAACAAGTGTTCTAGTACATCCCTACTGATGTTGTAATTAACTTGATTTGGTTCCATCTTTGGCGGGAGAAAAACAGGACCCCGAGTTGGTTCTTGGGCAATCGATCGATCGACAGTCTTTTTGATGAGATTATGCAGTGTGTTTACCAAGACTCCCGACTGATTGATGAGCGCATGGTGAACAGCCTCATTGACCATCTCCTGCAAAGGCTTAATTGGTGGACTCTCGGGTTGCGTGCGGCTCGATTCTCCTACCAGTACTGGCTTTGGAAACTGAGACTTCTGAATCAGCCCTTGCCTTGTCATGCTGAAGGATTCTAAGCACAGCTTCTGGAAATTTGTCATAGTCTGCTCAACTTGCTGTTTTTGTTCTTCAGTTAAATCTTCCATGGTGACCAAAATCACATTGTCCGTCTTGACCTCTTTTCCGGCCATGTTGAAGTCTTGTTTTGAATTCTTGCGCCGAAACTTTGGGTTGAAACTTCGTGGTCCCACCAGGTGTGCCAAAAACGTGTTGACGCCGAAAATCGCCGGGTGTGTCAAAAACGTGTTGACGATCTGGTCCGGCGCCTACAGACACGCGAAGGCCTGGGAGATCTGCTTAGCTCCAGTGCAGGTACTAAAATGTTGAGGTTCGTAGGCGTGCCAGTCAATTTGACCTGGTAATTGACAAGGAGATAGAAAATATTAGATCCATGAGCCAATCGGCTTGAAGCCGATCTGGACTCGCATCATCGGCCGATGGCCGATACGCACTGTAGCACTTACACATCGACTGGAAGCCGATGATGGCATGAGTAATAATAAAATAAATAAATATTGTGCTAGCCGATCATCGAAGGGATGTTCAAAAGAAATCGGCTATAGACTTGATAAGATAAGCAAACAGAAAGCATGAGTAAACAGGAAGCCGATGATGGCAGCCGATTGTAGTTTAGAGTTACTGGTATCGCTGTGAAGGTGTTGCCCGCGCCCGTGCCCGGGCCCTTGCTCACATCGGCTCCCGGGGTCTTCATCCACTGTCCATACCCGTGCCCGGGCCCATACCTGTGCTCGTGCCCGGGAACCCGCTTGTGCTTGCACTCGGATCGGCGATCGGCAGAGTACACCGGTCGGCTAGTCCTCAGCCGATCGTAACGGTAATGTAGGCAAGAAAATATAACAAGGCAAACAGTATAATCGGCTATATTTAAAAAGAGATAACTCATCGGCTAAGCACTCCGATAACAACATCGCATGAGGTCCATCGGCTTACTAAGAATAACGCTATTATTCAGTCTAGTAGATCAGACCCAACCGTTGCAGCACAGACTGGTAATAATAGTGAGATCTCGATAGGCCGATAGATCTAATGCGATCGTGATGTGTATGATAACTTATCGGCTATACACTCCAATAAGACGCTTGCACGTAAAGTATCGACTTAATAGGAATAACTTATCGGGGCAGCTTAGTAGGTCGGACCTAACCGATGCAGCACAAACTGTTGATAAACTATACCCGATAAGCCGATATGATCTATGCACGCGTGATGTGATATACCTAATTAACCTATGAGATCAAACTGAACTGATGCAGTCATAGATAAACTAAATATATCGTGGTAAGCCGACTACCATAAACCGACTAGAATATCGGACTTAACCGAGGAAGTCCTAGCCGATAGGTAGCCGGGGTAACGAGACTTACCCTCTCGCAGGAGTTCGGACCTAACCGATGCAGCCCGGCTCGAGAAGCAAGAACCCGTTGGTAAAGGGTGGCGATGCGCCGAATTTGATTGATCGTTGTGATAATTTACAAGGTGCCCGGGCGCACGTATATATACCCCGAGTTACATGAGTCCTTATAGGACACGGTATATGATTTCCTATCCATAACAGAAAAACGCTAACTAATCCTGACCGGACACGAGGTCAGGTTTCCTAAAGATAAACACTTGTCTAATTAATAGGTACAGTAAATAACTGCCAAGTAACGGTCTTCACGGCTCCTCCCCGGATCCGGTCTCTTCTGGATCAATCTCCGTTAGTTGACTGTGACGTTCTCCCTTGACCGAATCTGACATAGGGCCTTCCCAAATTTTGGCATTAACAGTGTGGCAGGAGATGATCGGCAGCTCATCGACAGGCAGCTTGTGGTTGGAGATGAAGTCCCTTCTCTTGTCATATGTGAGATCCTCCAAGGCCCTTATATCACCTTGCAATTGTTTACTTGTTAAGAATATCATATGGAATGGACAAGGCATGAATAAACAATGTCATTGTATGAACAATTCATAAAGGATTGATCTTGATTAGGTAACACACAGACCAGGATAATGAGGACCTTGATGAGTTTGCATATGATGAGTTCCACGATCTTCCTTGTCGCCTTGTGAGCAAGCTGGCCTTCCTGAAGGATGTCGGAAGCTACCGGGGTGCCACCATATGGGCTCTGAACCAATGCCAGTCCGGCAACCTTGCCCTTGAGTTTAGACCGGTACAATGAAAGCGCCGCAGCCGAATGAACTCCACCCTTGCTATGTCCCAGGAGCAACACCTGTTTACCAGAACCCCAGTAGAGCTCTTCAATGTATAGTTTCAGTTCCCGTGCAATTTTCTCACTGATGCCTGTGTGAAGTGAAAGGTGATACAGGGACAAACAGATAGGAACACAAAAATCTAGTGCTTGACAAACATGAGAAAAGCCTTGCATGCACCCTTGTTGAGCTCAGTTACCTCACTATGAATCCTTGCAATATGGCAAGTAAGCCCCATCTTCGAAAAGATTCTTTTAGTATTGACAAAGTAGTGTGGACTGTGATTACTAAAAAGTCCTGCATAAGGGCAGATCAATTTTAAGCTAGTCATTTTAAGATTATGTGCAAAATGATAAAGATGCCTTACCAGGGATGAATAAGTAAACCAGTGTGCTTGGCAGATAATGCATACCATTTCTGAAACATTAAGCCTCTTTTAGTATCATTGGTCTTTGCGTGAACTGATAATAAATGAAAGTTGGACCTCCATATCACCATATGGACTAATACCAGGAACAAATCTGTTACTTTCGCAACTAAATCTAAATGGATAGCTACATATAAAATTAAGAGTAAATTATGTGTATTTAGCTAGTTGTTACAAATGGGAGTAGTTTCTACTTCTACACAAAGGATCTATAATATTCCTCTCGAAATGAATTTGCTATTACTTTAAATAGGAATAACTGGATAAGCAAAAAAAAATCACCTGACGCTATGCAAAAGCTCCTTGAAACGGTTTGTACCATCAAGTGAACAAGGCAGTGTTTTTGTTCTTTGTAACCATCCTATATCTTTAGATGATTCCTGTACTGTTGTCCAGAAACGATGTAAGAACCTGCAAGCATACAACAGTTTTTTAGCACCTGGTTAAAATAAGCGGAAATCACTACATGGAGTCGACCTCTAGGATGGCAAAGTTTCCTTAGCTGGTCAAGAACGGAGGCAACACATAAAAGTTGGAAATTTGACGGCAGCAACTAACCTGGCTAGTTTAGCATGAGCCTCGCTTGCAAAAGCACTGCACACTTTTCGCAAATGGAATGCCAACTGTTGTCCCAATCTGAAGCCATGGAAAAAAAGGAGAAACCTAGCATATGATCTGACAGAACAAATAGTTGTAAAGTGAATATAACTAATTATTTATAGTATTAACATTATGGTTAGCGAATTTAGAAAAACTAAACCTTTGACAAATACTGGACAAGCCTTTTCTGACAACAATGGCTTCAGATAGTCCCTTTGGGGGCTGGTCTTCTGTAGAATTACTAATGGGCAGCAAAGAAGCCTCTCCATGAAAGTATCTTTCGGTGGCAGGCAATGATCTTTTATAGCAAGGAGAATTGGAATTCATGATGTTCTGGGATCCAATCGATGTACCCAACCACATGTTCTTGCATGAAAAAGAAAATCAACATGTAAAAGATATAGTCCGGACCATCCTCACCCTGTTCGGATGGTCCGTACTGTACAAATTGTTCCCATTTCACATTATATAGTCCGGACCATCGTCACCATGTTTGGACGGTCCGTACTATACAAATTGATGCCATTTCACATTATATAGTCCGGACCATCCTCACCTTGTTCGGACGGTCTGAACTGTACAAATTGCCACTTCACATTATATAGTTCGGACCATCCTCAAGCTGTTCGGATGGTCCGCACTGTACAAATTGTTGCCATTTCACATTATATAGTGCGGACCATCCACACTCTGTTTGGACGGTCCGTACTGTACAAATTTTTGCCATTTCACATTATGTAGTCGGGACCATCCTACCCTGTTCGGACGGTCCGAACTGTACAAATTGCCATTTCACATTACCTAGTCCGGACCATCCTCAAGATGTTCGACGGTCCGCACTATACAAATTGTTGCCATTCCACATTATATAGTCCGGAGCATCTACACCATGTTCAGACGGTCCGTACTGTACAAATTGTTGCCATTTCACGTTATATAGTCCGGACCATCCTCACCATGTTCGGGCGGTCTGGACTGTATAAATTGCCATTTCACGTTATATAGTCCGGACCATCCTCACCATTTGACGAGGGTTTAAGGGGAGGAGGCGTGGAGAGTGACACTGCCAGTGGGGCCTCTTCATTACGTATCGGGAAGAAACATCAAATCTTCGCGTTCTAGTGGTGAAGCATAATACGTCGGAACATAACGCGTACTCTCCAGGGTTCACGATATATCGTTGGGAATTTCGACCCCATCGAGATGTCAAAACCTAAGAAATTTCAACCAATTTTGATCGAATTTACAATTTCAAAATTAAATTTCTCAAAAGCCATTGAAATTACCCCTCGAGATCGACTTTCAGACCGGTTCAAAATTTTACGATTTTGGATCCGTTTTTGTCAAGATTGTAAACCCTCAAATCCTCGATTTGCGGCATCAGTTGCCTCCTTTCTGTACTTTTTGTTTCGATAGAAGAATCTTTCATCAGCATACAAGACTGTAAAAATTGCAGAAATTGTACGATCCATATGAAACAAACCGTACAGTCTATCGTCTAAAAAAACTATTCAGCCTATCGTCAGATAGTAGTTGTTTTCAGGGAAAAATAAAAATACTGCAGTATTTATTTTCAGGGAAAAATAAAGGAGAATATATCCTATAGATTTAAGCTTTTCGTACACACACCGTATATCAAATAACAAATATCACAAAAATTTCTAGAAAAATTTGTACATGTACTTTCAATAGTATTACACCTTCAAATTCATTATATTTTAGTTGTAAAAAAATCTAATAGTTTTAAGAGTATAAATTTGAATTTGAAGATAAGACTTTATATATAGGTATAGTATTATTGGAAGTACATGTATAATTTTTTTTTAGAATTTTTATGATATTTGTTAGTTGTTGTGCACGGGAAAACTTGTGTGTATAGGATTCGTTCCCAAAATAAAGTGCATTTTGTATTGGTCCTTAAAAGTGAAATTCATTCCCTATTTTGCTCTGTAATGTCTCTTCTTCTGAAAGAAAGCATATAATAGCAGCTAAAACAGAGTGGTGTCAGTTTTGCAAATATGGATATAAGTAAGCCTGCTATCCTCTAGAATATCAGATGGATATCGCGCTTTCAATTCTTGTTTTGATATCCTGATATTCTTATTACCCCATCATCTTACTACTATGTATATATCATCAGATTTTAGTTATATTAGCAGGCATTTACAGTTTCAGTTCAGATTTCTAACCAAATGGGAACCAAACTTTCAGCTTCATTTTGCATGTCTGGAATAGTATACATGGCACTGATGCACCAGAAGACATTCAAGGAGGTACGCCAGTAAATGCAAAAAGAAAATGGAAAGTCAGTTATCTTTGTAACTACAAGATATGATCCACATCAGAGTATCGAAAGATCCAAATTGGTCAAGACATTGGCATTGTGTGAGAAAGCATAGCTTGAGTAGCCCGTGCACAAAATGTGGATACATAGACAAGAGCGTCAGATTTTGGCTCTTTCAATTTGTGAATGAGAATAAGCCACAGCATGCGCATCAACGAAGCAGTGTACTTCGTTGATTACGCGGTCGGCGGGTTAATTCCGCCGTTCTCTGATTTCTTCTTCCAGGTGCTGGAGACGTATGAGGTGCAGATGTTGCACTTGACCCCCAATGCCGTGATGGTGCTGGGGGTTTTCGCACATTTGTGCGAAATGTTTGTGGGCGTCATGCCCTCGGTGGACCTTTTCTGGCGCTACTTCACGATGAAGAGCGCGTCGAAGAACAAGGCCACAGACCTGCCTGAGCGGGTAGGCTGCGTATACTTCCACGGCCGCCCCGGCGTCGAGTTCATCCCGATGGCGCTGAAGAATAAATGGGATTTGTGGTGCCAGAACTGGGTCTACATCGGCGTCGACGCCAACGATCGGCTTCGGCTCCCAGCCGCGGCGGCCCAGAAGGCGAGAAGCTAGATCGAGTCACCGCCGGAAGACGCGCGGTTCACGCCAGTGTTGGCGCGCATCGCTGACCTGGTGGCCGGTGGGTTGAACGCATACATGGTTGTCGGCGATTTCCTAAGCCGGCAACTGGCGCCGCTCAGCCGAAGGTCCCGGCCATGTTGGCTGTACACCGGGCCCAAGGACATCACTAGGACCCACCCCGACAACCTCAGCGGGGCGGTGATGGGCCTGCTGATGGCGTCGGCACTGGAAGGAGGGGGCGTGGCGGACCGCGCGCTCCCGGGCGGCGTGACGCCGCTTTGCACTGACCGCGGGCGGGCGAGGATCCAGAAGGCCCTCCCGCGATTCGACGCCGTGGGCATCGTCGTCTCGCAGGTCACCCCCAAGATCGTCGAGGTACTCGACGCCTCGGGGGGAGAGGATGTGCCGGCCGAAGAGCCGGTACTGTCGAAGAAGGAGGGGAAGCAGTCCGTGGGTCCCGATTTAGGATTCGCGGCTTCAAAAAGATTGAAGACTACCGCTCCGGCGGCCGTTGTCCCGGCCACTGCCTCCCTGGGCCACACGGATCGCGGGCTGACCGGGGCCATTGTGGCGGTCCCCGACGTGGGGGGCGATAAGACGCCCTCGGGCATAGGGGGCGACGTTGAGCAGGCGCCGGGAGCGCCCGAAGCTCCGTCCGGCACCGCCGCCCTGGGCGCGTCTCTAGGGAAGGCGGGACTCCGCGGCAGCGACCGGCCACTTTTGGGGCCCAAGCCGTGGAGCTTCAAGGGGCCCCGGGCTAAGTAAGCGCCTCAACTCTATTCGGCCCTTCTCGCTTAGCATGTTTCCCCTTGTGTTTCCCGACCTAGCTCTTATCTGTCTGGTTCCGGCCTTTACAGGAAGAGCCAGGGGCCGACGATGGCGCCACCGGCCCCGGCCGGAGGTAGCACTGGGGACGTGCCGATGGCGTCGCCGCGTCCCACCGCGCCCCCGCCATCGCCGGGTGCGGTGGTGGATATGGAGGCCGCGGTGGCCACGCCGGAGCGGGCCTCCCCGGGACCGACTGTGGTCCCCGCTGCGGGGGGAGAAGGGGACGCCATCGCCCCACCATGTCCCGTGAGGGGGGCATGGGCCCGAGACGCTGCACGCCGCGCTGGGGCAACTAGTTGTCGCCGCCGGCGAAGTACAGGTGGCGGCCCGCCGCGAGTAGCGCGAGTCCGCTCGGCTCCGGGCGGAGCTCGAGAGCAGGCAGGCAGCGATTGCGGTGGCAGCGGAGGGGCTCACTGTCCGTACGGTTGCCACCGAAATCCTCGTGGCGACCCACTGGCAGGAAATCAAGGCGGCGGAGGGGCGCATCGCCCAAGTGGAGGCCGCCGCCAAGGTCGGCGCCGACGAGGCCTCCCGCGCCCGGTCCGAGGTGGAGGCACAGGAAAAAGAGATGACCTCCCGGCAGGACCGTCTCCGGGGCAAGGAAGCCGATCTCGCGGCCCGGGAGCGTGAGGTCCGCACGCGGGAGGAAGCCGCAGCGATCAGCGAGGAGGCCGCCAAGCATTCCAGTGCCATGGCCCAGGACGGCGTGAGGCGCCTCCAGGGCCAGGAGAAAAGGCTGGCGTCTTGGGAAGAGAGCCTCGCAGGACGGGAGGCCGACCACCGACGCGAGGCGGAGCAGGTGAAGATGCTAGCCGCCGAGCTCGATGCCCAAGTCGAGGCCCTCGGGACGCGAGAGGCTATCCTGGAGGACAAGGAGAACTCCCTGGCTTGGCAGGAGGCGGCGGTCACGGCTGCTGAGGCCCGGCAGGCGGAGACGGAGGCCTCCCGAAAAAGCATGGTCGACCTCAAGGCTGCTGAGCGGGTTGCGCCAGGCGGCTCCCCGCTATTGACAAGCACGGCCAGCTCAGCCGAGAAGCTGGCCAGGGCGGAGAAACGGCTGAGGTTGGCGCACACTAGCCTCGCCCTCCGGAAGGAGCTCGATGGCGAGATCACAACCTGCCTGGGCCAGTACGGTTCCAGGGTCCGGAGGTGCCTCAAGCGCATCCGCGTCCGGGCGCCCCCGCAGAAGACCGATCTGCCCGCCGGGGCCGGTCGGGGGCTGGTGGAGTTCGGCGAATTGGTGGACACGCTGGACTCGCTCCCCCAGCGAATTCATGAAGTTTTGGAGAAGGAGGGAACAGAACTCGCCACGCAGGTGGCGGAGTACGTCCTCGGGTGCTACCGGGCTCGGGACGCGGATTTCTCCCTAGCCCCGGCACTCGAGGGGTTCCCGGCCAAGGGGGAGGAGGATGCACCAAAAGCCGTGGGCGAGGCCGCTGCAACGGTAGCAGGGTTCTTCGACCGCGGCGAGCGCCCCGAGGAGCCGACGACTGACGAGGAATCCGAAGAAGACGGCAGTTCCCTTCGAAAACCGCCCGGGGTCCGGCCCGAGGAAGATGAGTGACCCCCCCCCCCGGATGGCAACATCTCCCGGCCTCCGCTCATGCTTGCGCTCCAATTTTGCCTATCTTGTACAAGGAAAAAACATTTGTATATGTATGTAATGATGTTTATATTTTCGTACCTTGGATTATTGTGTTGCCCGCTCCGGAAACTCAGCCAGGTGATTCGGACGGTCCGATCCGTGGGGGGACGGTCCGATCTTAGGCATTCGGTCCGTCCGACTTGGGGCGACGGTTAGACCGGTCACCGGTCCAGATCCCGCTCCCCCCACATGGGAGACGGCTGGGGGTTGCCCCTGGGACGGTTAGGTCCATCTAGCGGACCCGCGGGCCCTCCACGTCCCGGGCGCTACTGGCCCCAGGGGCGCTGCATAGGTTAGGTACGGCCAAAGCGTTAAGCTTGTGCCCTTTGACTCACCGGGAGCCTCTCGGGGACCGACCTCGACCGGGCACGGGGTTGCCAGGTAGCGAAGCACCTGGCACCTTGGCGGTGGCCGGGGAGGAGCTGGCCGGCCGGGCACCGCTGCCCGCCCTGGGAATCTAAGCTAGCCCGACGTGGGGCGCTGCCCGAGACCCCGGGGCATCGACAGTGTCCGGGGCGCAGTCCATGACCCGGCCATTAGGCCACGGCAACCGGGGCAGCACTGACCCAGCGGCCCATGTGTGCGGCTTCAGCCAAGTTCTGCTTGCGCCCGGGGCCGAGGGGAGCGAAACGCGTGGCCATACAAACGAAGGAAGGATAGATAGCCGAGCGAAGCATAAAGTTGAGTAAGATGCGTATCTGGATGTTGGAAAGTGTGGTGCAGCTGCGCGGGCATGACCTCGGGGCCAGGAGCACCGCGAGCTCTAGGCTGGGCCCGAGGACCGTCCGGAGATGGGACACCTCGGGCCCCTATCCCGGGGACCTTCCCTAGGCACGCTTGCCTCGGGCCCCTGGTCCGGAGGACCTTCCCGGGGTGCTGAGCCGAGCACCCTACTTAAGTCTGCCGCGGAAGATCTACTCTACACACGATGAACCGTGAGAGTACTTGGCTCGTCTCCTTGTCCATTCCATGCTACAAACCGTGGGGTCGACCACCTCCCGAAGGCGTCCTCACGGTCGCGATCGTGCAGAGGAAAGGATTACGCATAAGCATTTCGCCCCCAACCTCCGGAAAGAACCGACCCCGAAACTAGCCAGGCAGGGCATCGGAGCCGCAGGGACACGGGGCACCTCCCGGAGGGCGCCATCACGTCCCCGCGAGGTCGGCAACACCCTGGACCTAGTACGTCGGGGCACGATTACTCGTCGGTAAGGGACTGATGATAATGCGCAAACCCCAACCGCCGCATGGGCGCGGCCTGGATATGCCTCCAAGGGATGGGAAACCCGCGGACGCAACACACAGAAAAGGACAAAGGACGACACCAAGGAGGATATTAAAAAAGCTGTTTATATGAAGTGTATACACATGGGGCCCCCGGCCAGCGTTGAGTTTTGGAGGAAACCGACGCTAGCCCGAGCTCCCTGCAACTTACGGGATATGTTTATGGATAAAACTTGCGAAGGTGCTCGATGTTCCAGGGATTGGGAAGCGGGGTCCCATCCTCCTGGCCTAGTCTTACCGAGCCCGGTCGGGAGACACCGATCATCAGGAAGGGGCCTTCCCACATGGGGGAAAGTTTATTCTTTCCGGCACGTGTAAGGACACGGCGGAGGACTAGGTCCCCGACCTGGAGTGATCGGGCCCGAACCTTGCGCTGGTGATAGCGCTTGAGGCTCTGCTGGTAACGGGCGACTCGGAGCGAGGCGCGCCGTCTTCGTTCCTCGAGGAAGTCGAGGTTGTCGAGCTGCATGTTGTCGTGGTCGGCGTTGTCGCTGTAGCGCTGTACCCGGGGGAGCCGAAGGTGAGTTCTGACGGCAGAACGGCCTTGGCCCCGTACACCAGGAAGAACGGGGTCTCCCCAGTCGACCGGTTTGGTGTGGTACGATTTGCCCACAAGATCGCTGGGAGCTCGTTGATCCACTTGACGCCGTGTTTCTTAAGGTCGTTGTAGGACCTTGTCTTGAGGCCGCGCATGATCTCGGCGTTCGCTCGCTCGGCCTGCCCATTGCTGGCAGGGTGGGCAGGGGAGGCGAAGCAGAGCTTGATGCCGACATCGGAGCAGTATTCGCCGAAGAGCTCGCTAGTGAACTGCGTGCCGTTGTCGGTGATAATACGGTTGGGGATTCCGGCCAAACTTGTCATGGCGACATACAGGCCGATAGCCCCCGACTGCCCAGGGGAAGGCGAGGAATCGAAGACGCGAAGGGCCAAGACAGGGGGATCACTGGAGTGCTTGCGCTGGCAGGCAAGCTGTAACGGCCTGCAAAGCTAAATAATCCTTGCCGGAAAGCCTTACCGACCAGGGATCGAAATGCGGCGTGACTGCCACATTCCCCTTCGTGGATGTCGGCGAGGATCTCGATGCCGGACTCGCGCGGGATGCACTTGAGTAGGACGCCGTTGGCGCCACGCCGGTAGAGGTCCCCATCTACCATAACGTAGCGCTTAGACAAGCGCGCCACTCTTTCGGCTTCCGCGTCATCTTCGGGGAGGTGTGCTCGGAGAAGATATGCCCGGATCTCGCCCATCCAGGAAGGCGCACTGGGTCCGGCCGCAAGGACCAAGTCCTGCGACTGGGCGTGCGTGTCCGGCTCGGGCCCGGGCTCGGGGGTGGCCCCCAGAATCCCGGACGAGGCTGCCGAAGGGGCCTCGAGGGCTTCCTGAAAAACTCCCGGAGGGGCCGGTGCCGAGAGGACGCCAGTTTTGAGAGCTCGTCGGCGGCGAGGTTGTGACTGTGAGGGACGTGGCGAAGCCTGAGGTCGTCGAAGCGGCGCTCGAGCCTCCGCACTTCGTCCACATACGCGGCCAACTGGGGGTCCAGAGTTTGGTACTCCTGGGACACCTGGTTGATGACGAGCTCGGAGTCGCCCTGCGCGCACAACCGTCGGACCCTGAGGGCTATTGCTGCCCGGAGGCCGGCGAGAAGGCCCTCATACTCGGCCATGTTGTTGGTGGCTCCGAAGTTGAGGTGGACGATGAAGCGGAACTCGTCCCCGGCAGGAGACACGAGGATGACCCCGGCCCCGGCGCTGGGGAGAGAAGCCTGTCTGGCGCAGGAGCCGTCGAAGTTCATTGTCCAATGGAGGCGCAGATCGGGTGCCAGCTCGGGGGCCGGGAACCCGGTGTCAAGCACAGGGTCCGGCTCGGGCCCCGGCGTCCACTACGCCAGAAAATCCGCCAGGACTTGGCTTTTGATGGTGTGGCGCGCTTGGAAATGGAGGTCAAATTCAGCGAGCTCGACCGCCCACTTGGCGACACGGCCTGTTCCCTCCCGGTTATGCAATATCCGCCCAAGCGGGAAGGAGGTGATTACCAATACCTTGTGTGCCTGGAAGTAGTGGCAAAGCTTCCTGGAAGCGATGAGAACCGCGTAGAGCATCTTCTGCACCTGGGGATAGCGTGATTTGGCGTCACGGAGTACCTCGCTGACAAAGTACACCGGCTTCTGTTGCGTGTTCCCCGATCTGGGGCCGATGGCCTGGGCTCAACTCCCCCTGAAGGGAGCGAGCTCTCGCGGCCGGGAGGACATGTAGACCCGGGGCCCGGGGGCCCCGGCTGGAATGCGTTTTGGTGTGTGCCGGGATCCGGAGGCCCGGGCATGGATATGGGATGTGTCGGGACGACTTCCCCAAACTCGCTCTCGCCAAGGCGATGCTGTCCGGGTAGTTGCGCCCCATCTGGTTGCGATAGTGTTGAGGTTATTCCGGGTGCCACGTTCCTAGGCACGCACTCGCCTTGGCGAGGCTGCCCTGGTTCGAGCTCCACGGTGTCAGGCTCGAGGAGCGGATTCTGGGACATGGCCCCAAGAACCTGTGCCCCGGCTCGAATATGTGCCCGAGGCCCGGAGGCCCCGGACTGAAATGTGGTTTGATATGTGCCGGGATCCGGAGGCCCGGGCTTGGATGTGGGAGGTATCGGGACGACGTCCCCAGACCTGCTCTCGTGAAGGCGATGCGGTCCGGGTACTTGTGCCCCGTCTGGTAAGGGGCGCTCGACGACGAGCGCCGCGCTCACCACCTGCGGGGTTGCCGCAATGTAGAGCAACAAGGGCTCCTCTGGTGCCGGTGCCACGAGGACAGGGGGCGTAGTCAGGTACCTCTTGAGCTCGTCAAGGGCTTGTTCGGCCTCGCTGGTCCAGGTGAACCGCTCGGTTTTCTTGAGAAGCTTGAACAGGGGGAGGGCGCGCTCCCCAAGCCTGGAGATGAAGCGGCCTAGCGCGGCCACGCATCCGGTCAGCTTCTGGGCCTCCCGAAGCCTCGTCGGGGGGCGCGTGCGGTCGATTGCCCCTATCTTCTCTGGGTTCGCCTCAATGCCGCGGCTGGAGACGAGGAACCCGAGAAGCTTGTCGGCCGAGACCCCGAAGACACACTTTTCCGGGTTCAGCTTCATCCTCGTGCATCGGAGGTTGCTGAACGTCTCGGCCAAGTCGTGAAGCAGGGTGACATGGTCACGTGCCTTCAGGACCAAATCGTTGACGTAGGCCTCCATGTTGCGACCTAGCTGCGATTCAAATGTTACGCGGACAGCACGCTGGAATGTTGAACAAGCATTTTTCAACCCAAAAGGCATGTACATATAACAAAAGGCCCCCTGGGGGGTGATGAAGGGGGTCTTTTCCTCATCTTCCTCTGCCATGCGGATCTGATGGTATCCTGCATAAGCATCAAGAAAACACAAGAGGTCGCACCCCGCGGTGGAGTCGACTATCTAGTCTATGTGAGGCAGAGGGAATGGATCTTTGGGGCAAGCCTTGTTGAGGTCGGTGTAGTCTATGCACATTCGCAGCTTTCCGTTGGATTTGGGGACGACGACTGGGTTGGCCAGCCACTCCGGGTGGACGACTTCGCGGATGAAGCCGGCAGCGAGAAGTTTGTCGATCTCCTCACGGACGAAGGCTTGGCGCTCCGGGGCCTGTCGTCGTACCTTTTGCCGCACCGGGCGCGAGCCCGCGCGGATGGCCAAGCGATGCTCAATCACCCCCCTGGGGACCCCGGGCATGTCCGACGGTTGCCAGGCGAAGACGTCGGTGTTTGCCCGAAGGAAGGCGATGAGCGCGCTTTCCTATTTGTCGTCCAGCGAACCGCCAACTTTGACGGTCCGGGATGGGTCATCGCCGAGGACGACCTCCTTGACTAGCTCTGCGTCGGTGGCGACGATGCGCGGCTTGGGGGCACGACGCAGCAAAGGCCCCGCGCCGCCCGCCGTGTCAAGAGCTGCGGGGGCGATGTTGGCCACGCGCTGCTCGGCGCACGAGAGGGCGGCTTTCATGTCCCTGAGGACTGTGATCGGACCCAAGGGGCCCAGGAGCTTCATGGTTAGGTACGCCTAGTGCCTAACCGCCATGAACTTCACCAACGCGGGGCGCCCGAGGACCGCGTTGTACGGGAGGTTGCACTCGGCGACGTCGAAAACGACGTGCTCGGTGCGGAAGTTGCCGTGGTCACCGAAGGTGACGGGCAATGAGTCCTGGCCGAGAGGCCAAGTGAGGCCCTTCGTAATCCCAATGATGGGCAATGAGGGCGCAAGATTCGTCCCCGGGGCCTTGATCTTATCAAATACCTTGGGGGAAAGGATGTTGAGGGTGGCGCCCCCGTCGATGAGGACGCGGCCCACCTTCACGTTGCAGATGGTGGGGGAGACCGCCAGGGCGAACTGCCCCTCCCCAGGTACCCGGGCCGGATGGTCCGTGGGGCCGAAGGTGATCGGAATGTCCGACCACTTCAGCCTCTAGGACGCCGCTGGGCCCGGGGTCACTGCCAATAGCTCGCGCTTCATGGCCTTGAAGCCATGGCGCGAGGAGTGAGCGTGTGCCCCGCCGTCGAGGGTGGCGAGGACATTCTTGGGTTCTTGGAACTCGAGAGGCTGCTCCGAATCGGCAGCGGGCTTGGCTTGCTGCCGCTCCTGCTGGAACTTCTTGGTGCGCTCGGCCAAGTTCTGGACGGCGCGACACTCCGTGAGGTCGTGGCGGTCCATCTCGTGGACGGAGCACCACTTCCTGCCCGCAGCCGGTGGCGGTGGCGCACGCGCGGCCTTCTGCCGCTTGCCGCCGTAGTCGTCTTGGCGGGCGACACTGCCCTGGGGGCCGCCGGACGCCGCCAAGGCGAAGTTCTCGGCAACCTCCTTGCCCTTCTGGCGCTTTCGCCTGTCCCGCCGTGCCGCGGAATGTGAGGTCTCGCCGCCTTCTCCAGGGCCCTCGTCGGGGGCCTCAGGGCGCGGCTTGTTCCACGCGCGGGCCTCCTCCTTGCGGGCACAGAGGTCAGCAAGACGAAATAGCTCGGCCGTGGTTTGGACGTCACGGGTGCCCAACTTTTCGAGCATGCGCTGGTCGCGCACGCCCTAGCGGAACGCGTGGATAACCGCGTGGGGGGCGATGTGAGGGATGGTGTTGCGCACCTGGCTAAAGCGCTGCAGAAAGTGCCTCAGCGCCTCACCCCTACTCTGACGTAGGGCGTGGAGGTCCGCTTCGGTTCCAGGGCGCGGGAAGGTGCCCTGGAAGTTTGCCACAAACTGGTGGCAAAGGTTCTCCCACGAGTAGATGGACCCCTCGGGGAGGTTCATCATCCAGGAGCGAGCCTGGGCTTTGAGGGCGACGGGGAAGTAGTTTGCCATCACCGTCTCGTCTCCACCCGCCGCCTGGATGGCGGTGGTGTATATCTGCAAGAACTCCGTGGGGTCCACGGAGCCATCGTATTTCTCCGGCAAGTTGGGCCAGAACTTGGCCGGCCAACGCACCTGCCGAAGGCCAGGGGAGAGGGCCAGGCAACCCGAGGCGCCGTAGTGGGCAAGCTCGGGCGATGGACGACAGCTCCCCGTCGGCAGGTTGGAGCTGGAGGCCTGGGCCTCGGGAAGCTTGGCGGCGTCCGCGCGCCGCTCACGCTGCCACTCCAAAGTGACCCGGGCGTCCTCGTGAGTCCGCAACCGGTTCAGCCGATTGCGGAGGTCGCCCGCGCCCTTGTTGGTCCTAGGCGGGGCGTCAGGCGCTGCGCCCCGGGCTTGATTCTGTTTCGGGGCGGAAGGCCGGCTCACGCTAGAAGTCGCACGGTCGGCGCTGCCGGCCCCTGCATGGCCGCCGGCGGCGACCCGACGATGGGCCGCGCCCAGCAAGTCAGCGACCTCGTTGAGCCAATGCCGCTCCTGGCCTCCTCCCCCGGTAAAGGCCGGGGGGGTGGCGCAGGAGGGCTTCTGCCGTGAAGAGGGCTCCCTGCGGCGTCGCTGACTGAAAGTTGAGGGTACGGCGTGCCGTGGTACGACGCGTCCGTTCACGCCTCATAGATGAGGCCGCGGCAGACCCGGCGGGGCACTTACCGGCCCCCTCCGCGAGGGAAGGGGCTGAGGCCACACGGCCAGGTCGCCGCGGAAAGAGCTCGGCCCGCCGAGCACGCGCCGCGTGCCCCCAGGAAGATGAGGGGGAACGCGGCGGATTCACCGCAGGGCTAATGTCGCCCAGCGGGGTGAAGCCGCTAGACTCCTCGTCGGAGTCTCGTGGACGATGGCCTCCTACCATGGAGGGTGTCGGTGTCAGGGACGCCGGCGTGTCACCTGAGGAAGAAAAAAACCCCCCTACCTGGCGAGCCAGCTGTTGGAGGATGAAACTCCAACCGCGGGAGGTCAGGAGACCCCCCTTTGAGATTCGGCCAGGGGGGCTGTTCCCCAGACGAATGCGGCGTCCGAAGGACGATCTGTGCTCGGGCCCGGGGACCCGGGCTGAGAGATAGTGGGGTTCGGACCGTCCGAATCCCGACAATGACACGGAAGAGAGACAGGAGGCATAGATAGGTTCGGACCGCTCGGGAGCGTAATACCCTACTCCTGTGTGTAAGCTATGTGGAGGTGAATGTGATTTGGTTTTACAAGGATTTACTAAGGGGAGCTCGGCCCCTTGCCCTGACTTGGGAACTATGGAGCTAGTCTTTAATGCAGAAAATGGTTACTAACTCTCTAGCCCTTCCAACCTTCCGAACCCTTCGAACCCCCCTTCCGGTTGGCATGGATCCTCCTTTTATAGGTAAGGGGAGTCCACAGTGCCCACCAGACGGAGGAAGCTGGGTATGATGTGTCATGTTGCGCACGTCCGCCTGCCGAGCCCACGCCGGAGTTGGTGTAGCACGGCGGGTAGGTCGTCTCGTGGCGCGGCCATTGCAGGCGGCTAAAGTCTTGTGGATGTGACAGGGCGTACTGTGGCTGCCAGAGCGTGGGAAAATGAAGCTCACTCGGTCAAAAGGTCTTCTGACTGTACAGGGAGCAGAGCGGGCGTCAGGGGCAACACGCCCCGTCACCTCGCCGTCAGCTCGCCATTAATGCGGTAGTTGGCGGCCGACCCGCTCGGGTCAGCCTCGTGCCCGGGCGCCGCACGCATGGGGCGCCGGGGCTGCAGACCCCGGGCCTGGGGAGAGCACCGGGGAATGTGGGACCCCCATTCCGTTTCGCCGACAAGCATACAAGACTGTAAAAATTGCAGAAATTGTACGATCCATATGAAACAAACCGTACAGTCTATCGTCTAAAAAAACTATTCAACCTATCATCATATAGTAGTTGTTTTCAGGGAAAAATAAAAATACTGTAGTATTTATTTTCAGGGAAAAATAAAGGAGAATATATCCTATAGATTTAAGCTTTTCGTACGCACACCGTATATCAAATAACAAATATCACAAAAATTTCTAGAAAAATTTGTACATGTACTTTCAATAGTATTACACCTTCAAATTCATTATATTTTAGTTGTAAAAAAAATCTAACAGTTTTAAGAGTATAAATTTGGAATTTGAAGATAAGACTTTATATATAGGTATAGTATTATTGGAAGTACATGTATAATTTTTTTTAGAATTTTTATGATATTTGTTAGTTGTTGTGCACGGGAAAAAATTGTGTGTATAGGATTCGTTCCAAAAATAAAAAGAGCATTTTGTATTGGGTCCTTAAAAGTGAAATTCATCTCTATTTGTCACTATTTCTTGTAACATTAATATGATTAAGACATTAGATAGTAAGTTTTTCAAAGAAAACATTGATAGTAAGTTTCAAAGTTCAATACTATAGAATCTAACTGAGAAACTGAAGCGGGTCGTATAGATGATGATCAGCAGCATTTCCTCTTTCCAATCTCAACAAGCATGGCCATCAGAGCCTCACACATCTGAGTGGCATCCGCCTTGCTACTGTGGAGGCCATGGGCTCCGGGTACCTCACCACCAGCATATGAGCCACTCGGATAGAGGATGGGCCGAATCAAGTAATTAGAGATAAGATAGCACCGGCAAGCTTTACCGTTGTATAATAAGGGAAATCACAGTCCTAGTCGGGCAAGTTTCTATCTCTAAGATGGATATCCCTTGGCGGTATCCGGCTGGGATCCTTATCATGTACCCTTGTCCCTATTATATAAGGGAGGCAGGGCGCCTCAGAGGGGGGAGAAGCTCGCAGAAGCACACGGCCATACGGTTCATTAGAATCACCACCATAATTCCTCAAAGGAATACATACAAACTGGACGTAGGGTATTACCTCACATTGAGGGACTGAACCAGTATAAAAATCTCCTGTGTTCCTTTGCAATCCACCGAGTTTCCATCCGCCGAGTAGCCCCATATATTTATTGCCGGTGTAAAACATCAACAGTTGGCGCGCCAGGTAGGGGCTTCGGCGCGATCTACATCTACAAGCTCGATGGATCCAGCAACCGGAGTCGACGGTGGCAAATTCTCCCCTGGAGATACAATCTCATTCGGGAGATCGCTTCGTCGCCGACATGTTCGGCAATCTCACCTTGGCCGACACGGACCCGATCCAACCGGCCTAGGAACCAGCCGACTCCGCGCCAGTCGGCCCACATGATGCTGCAGCAATCCTTCATGACATGCTGTGGCAATCTCCAATACGCCCGAGTCCGGGGACAACTCTTTCTTTCGGTGTTCGACTCGGACTCGGTTTTGAGCCAGCCGAGATTGGGCCAAAAAAGGAAGAGATCGTCAATTTCCCGTTCGGACTCAGCGACGCCGCGGATATCTACAATCTACATCCGACGCAACAAACCCGATCCCCTGGAGTTCGACTCGGATATGGCCCCGAGCCGCTCGAGATCGGATCTAGGGAGGTCGGAGTTGTAATCACCCCCATCAACTATTCCGACTTCGACTCTCAGTCGCACTTCGACTCCCAGTCGGACTCTGACTCTAAGTCGGACACTAGCTCGGCAAACTTCACTCCGCCGCGAGAAATTTTCATGGCATTCAGAGGCTCTACTCCTACTTAGGAATCACGCCGACTACACGAGCCACAAGAGGAGGAGGCCTACCGACTGCAAGAACAACAGGAGGAAGAACAGGACGCTGCACGCCGCAACGACGATCTACGCAGAGCCAGGCGGACTGCACAGGCGACAAATCCTCCAAACCGAGTCGGCGCTGACCACGACGTCTTCGTCACGTCGCAACAGAACCCTCTTGGTGGCCGCTGCAGACTCTGCTGGACACGCTCCAGTTTTGCGCCTGATCACCAGGCCACCCGACAATCGCAAGGATCAAAGCCATGATCACGCCTGCTGCATGTCAGCAGCACCAACAGTCGGCGCGATACCCCCATACCGACCAACCCGGTGACATCCCCAACGGTAGTCTCGTCCACCTCAAGCGACACACGAGCGGCCGGCTCTAGTCGGCTGTATACGGAGTTGCGCCAAAAACGTCACTCGGCAACCATGTTTCCCAACAACGACTGGCGGCTCCGAGGCCAACCACGGGTGACCTTCAGCAAGACATCAATGCTCGGTACGCGAATGACAGGAAGATGAGCAACGCCAACTGGAAGACAAGAACGGGCGCTTCGACCTCCACCATGAGCGGTTTCACCGCCGTAGTCGGAGTCGGAGCCCTCACGAAGACGAAGGCATACCAGCTTTCACCCACGAGCTCCAGGACGTCGACTGGCCATCGGGTTTCAAGCCTATAGGCGTCGAAAAATACGACGGCAAGACCAATCCCGATTCCTGGCTCACGGTCTACACTCTGGCGATCCGAGCAGCTGGAGGAAATCACAAAGTCATGGCTAACTACCTCCCGGTCGCTTTAGCCTACTCAGTGAGGACATGGCTAACAGGACTTCCCAAGCAATCAATCAGCTCCTGGGGGAGAACTTCGGAATGCTCATCGCCAACTTCTAGGGACATACGAGAGGCCATCTCCGAGTACGACTTATATCAGTTGCATCAAGGAGAAGAGTCTCTTCGTGACTTCATTAAGAGGTTTTCTGAGAAGAAGAACTCAATCCTAACATCAAGGATGAGGTCGTCATCGCGCCTTCGAAAAGGAGTCAAAGACACTTCGTTCATCGACAAATTCACACGGAAGCCTCCTAACTCTATGAAGGCTTTATTCGACATGGCGAACAAAATACGCCGACTCAGCCCCACGCTGTTTCTGAGGCCCTTGAGATAAAAAGACATCCTGACAGAAGAAGCGGGAGGGCACCAACGACGCCGTCCCGACTAAAGCTGGGAATCGCAAACGCAAAGTGGACGGCTTCATTGTGGCAGTCGGTCAACAACCGTCTTCGACTTAACAACTGAAGATTATCAGACAACAAGTGACATGCTCGGGGGCTCACAAGCTCAAACGCAAGGATGGCATCCCCACTCCAACATACCGAATAGCTAAGTCGCTTTCTGATAAATCTTTCCTCACTTGGCCTCGCCAATGCGCAGCTGCTTTACACCTAATAGGTGTACAAGCTGTACTTTTTATGTTTTTGCTCTTAAATGGTTGCAAAAGTACTCGAGTAGCAAATTCCGATCTGTGAAATTTTGCTCCATGAAAGACGAACTCAAGTCACCCAAAAACGCGTGTCTAGGAAAGAGCACGAGCCAACTCCCGACCTAGGGGGCCATGACTAGTCAGGCAGAGTGTTTTAAACGTAAGGGGTCAACTACTCGAGGGAAATTAATATCAAAAGAGAGTGAAGAACATATTTACATATATTGTAAAATATATTACATTCGGGTGATTGTTTTCATCATCAGATGCTACTCATCCAAATATCTTTATAATGCAGGCCCAGTTCCGGATATGCGTGACAGGAACTCGGGGCTACGAGCCCCATCTCCTACGCTCGGGGGCTGGACCTGTTACCAAGATATACTCGGAATGCTCCATGAGGGCTACTGACCGAGTACTTACACCAGTCGGGACGTCAACTTCCCCGGCTACGCTCCATGTGAGCCAACAACCGACCTCCGGCGCCAATTGAGGCTCGGGTACAATTCTGCTGAGTTGGGTACACCCCATGAGGGTCGCCAGCCGATCCTATGCTAATGCAAGGTTCGGGTACCTAGCTTGGTCACAACTCTGTCAGGGTAGGTACGCCTCATGAGGGTCGCCAGCCGAATCCTATGCTAATGCAAGGTTCGGGTACCTAGCTTGGCTATAACTCTGTTGGGTAGGGTATGCCCCATGAGGGTCGCCAGCCAAATTCTATGCTAATGCAAGGTTCTCCTGAAGTCAGAGAAGACTTACATTGTCAAACCGCATCCGGAGTTCTCATGCACTGCGTCACACCTGAGGAGAGCAAGCAGATCCTGCAACATACCTACTCAGGCATCTGTGGCAACCAGGCTGCATCCAGAACATAAGTCGGAAAGGCTTGCAAATAAGGGTTTCTCTGGCTGATTGCGGTTACCGACACCAAAAAACTCATCCTGACATGCGATGGATGATACTTCCATAGAGCTATGCTGGGTAGGTCGGCTCAGGCCGGTTTATTTGGTAACAGCCACCAAGATATGAGTTCCTACAGTAGCATGCTCCATGTGGGCCGCCCACAGGCTGAGTTGAAATTATAGCGCTGGTGCTACCAACAGGAACCGATGGAGGTAAACAGATATGCTTCATGAGAGTTATTGTTAAACATATATGTTTGGATATCTGTTTTACCCACCAGGTCTCGAGGATATATCCTTATAAGGATCACAAGCTGGTCTTCATTAAAATTGGGGATGAAGGTATCTTTCTCGAGTACACCTGACCACGCCATGGATTTATTTTCATAAAGTGGTACTCGGCCTACATGCTTGGCCATTAGTTGCAATGGGCAACATTATTCCAGCTTGACATGACGCTGAAGAGTCTAACTTTCGAGTAGTGGCACTACTCGGAGAGACTATAAATATTCTTTCCCACTGACATGATGCGGAGGAGTCTAACTTCTGGGTGGGACGCCACTCGGGAAAGACTATAAACCTCTTTTCCAGCTGACATGAAGCTGAAGAGTCCTATATACGAGTAGTATCCTACTCGGCAAGACTATAAACACATATTCTGACTGACATGAAGTCGAAGAGTCCAACATACGGGTAGTCTTCTACTCGGCAAGACTATAAAGTTTATTCTGGTTGACATGATACCGAAAAGTCGTACATACCAGTAGTAATCTACTCGGGAAAGACTTCCAGGTTAAAGATCTTTGACTTTATGTTTAATTGTCTTCACAATTAAGCACAAAGTTAGGGGCTACACCTAATAGGTACGCCTATTTGGCACACACTATTTATATATCTACATGAAGCCCTTCATAGCCTCGCTGCCAGCTGACATGAAGCAGGACTCGGGAAGAAAACTTACTCGGACAAAGAGTACTCGGGTAGCATCGCACCTCGGGCAGACTTCACCGTGGAGGATGAGCACTCGGCGTCAGCTGTGACTTCAACTATGAAGGTCTCGGGGGCTACTGTGGAGGCCATTGGGCTCCGGGTACCCCTCTTGACCACCAGCATATGAGCCACTCGGATAGAGGATGGGCCGAATCAAGTATTAGAGATAAGATAGCACCCGGCAAGCTTTACCTTGTATAGTAAGGAAAACACAGTCCTAGTCAGGCAAGTTTCTATCTCTAAGAAGGATATCCCTTGGCCGTATCCGGCTAGGATCCTTATCATGTACCCTTGTCCCCTAGTATATAAAGGGAGGCAGGGCGCCCCTCAGAGGGGGAGAAGCTCACAGAAGCACACGGCCATACGGTTCATCAGAATCGCCACCATAATTCCTCAAAGGAATACATACAAACTGGATGTAGGGTATTACCTCACATTGAGGGCCTGAACCAGTATAAAAATCTCTTGTGTTCCTTTGCAATCCACCGAGTTTCCATCCGCCGAGTAGCCCCATATATTTATTGCCGGTGTAACACATCGACAGGTACGATCCTTCCTCAGCGTGGAGTGCACCATCCACGCATTGGTCCAGCCTCCTCTCCGGCCTCACCACCACCGAGCCGGGCACCTCGGCGTCGCGACGCGTCACCAGCCCATCGCTCCAGTCACCGTAGCGCAGCCTCAGGTGAAGCGCGCTGATGGCCATGGCTGCCGAACGCAGGCATGACCACGGGGAGCTTCAGACAGGCGAACACCGATTCGGCGTACTCGGGTGCAGACAAGAACCATGGCAATGGGAGCCATGGGAGGAGCTCGGCTTGGGCGACGCGTGACAATGACGCGAGCATCGTCAGGGCAGTGCTGGCTTCGGTGTGGAAGGAGATGATCGGCAGCTCATTGACAGGCAGCTTGTGGTTGGAGATGAAGTCCCTTCTCTTGTCATCTGTGAGATCCTCAAGGCCCTTATATCACCCTGCAATTGTTTTGACTTGTTAAGAATATCATATGAAATGGACAGGCATGAATAAACAATGTCATTGTATGAACAATTCATAAAGGATTGATCTATCATTAGGTAACACAGAGACCAGGATAATGAGGACTTGATTTGAGTTTGCATTATGATTGAGTTCCACGATCTTCCTTGTCGCCTTGTCCGCAAGCTAGCCTTCCCGAAGGATGTCGGAAGCTACCGGGTGGTGCCACCATATGGGCTCTGAACCAATGCCAGTCCGGCAACCTTGCCCTTGAGTTCAGACCAGTACAATGAAAAGCGTCGCAGCCGCATCAACTTCCACCCTTGCTATGTCCCAGGAGCAACACCTGTTTACGCAGACCAAGTAAAGAGGCTCTCAATATATAGTTTTAGTTCCCGCGCATTTTCTCCACTGATGCCCTGAGTGAAGTGAAAGGTGATACAGGGACAAACAGATAGGAACACAAAAATCTAGTGCTTGACAAACATGAGAAAAGCCTTGCATGCACCCTTGTTGAGCTCAGTTACCTCACTATGAATCCTTGCAATATGGCAAAGTAAGCCCCATCTTCGAAAAAGATTCTTTTAGTATTGACTCTAAAGTAGAGTGGACTGTGATTACTAAAAAAGTCCTGCATAAGGACAGATCAATTTTAAGCTAGTCATTTTAAGATTATGTGCAAAATGATAAAGATGCCTTACCAGGGAATGAATAAGTAAACAGTGTGCTAGGCAGATAAGTGCATACCATTTCTAAAACATTAAGCCTCTTTTAGTATCATTGGTCTTTGCGTGAACTTGATAATAATTGAAAGTTGGACCTCCATATCACCATATGGACTAATCCAGGAACAAATCTGTTACTTTTCGCAACTAAATCTAAATGGATAGCTACATAGAAAATTAAGAGTAAATTATGTGTATTTAGCTAGTTGTTAAATGGGAGTAGTTTCTACTTCTACACAAAGGATCTGTAATATTCCTCTGCTCCGAAATGAATTGCTGTTACTTTAAATAGGCATAACTGCATAAGCAAAATTAAAAATCACCTGACGCTTACCGCAAAAGCTCCTTGAAACGGTTTGTACCATCAAGTGAACAAGGCAGTATTTTTGTTCTTTGTAACCATCCTATATCTTTATAAGATCCCTGTACTGTTGTCCAGAAGGATGTAAGGAACCTGCGAGCATACAGAACAGTTTTTTAGCACCTGGTTAAAATAAGCGGGAAATCACTACATGGAGTCGACCTCTGGGATGGCAAGTTTCCTCAGCTGGTAAGAATGGAGGCAACACATAAATAGTTGGAATTTGACGGCAGCAACAACCTGGCTAGTTTAGCATGAGCCTCGCTTGCAAAAGCACTGCACACTTTTCGCAAGTGGAATGCCAACTATTGTCCCAATCTGAAGCCATGCAGAAAAAAGGGGAAACCTAGCATATGATCTGACAGAACAAATAGTTGCCAAACTGAATATAACTAATTAATTTCAAGGATATAGTATTAACATTCACGATGTTCTGGATCCAGTCGATGTACCCAAACCTGCCATGCGGCATGAAAAGAAAATCAACACGTAAAAGACAATATAGTGGACCATCCTCACCTATTCGGATGTCCATACTGTACAAATTGTTGCCATTTCACATTATATTAGTCCGGACCATATTCCTCACCATGTTTGGACGGTCCGTACTATACAATATTGCCATTTCACAAATTACAGTCCGGACCATCCTCACCATGTTCGGACGGATCCGAACTGTACAAATTAGCCACTTCACTTTATAGTCCGGACCATCTACACCATGTCGGATGGTCCGTACTGTACAAAAATTGTTGCCATTTCACGTTATATAGTCGGTACCAACCTCACCTTGTTCGACGGTCCGGACTGTACAAATTGCCATTTCACGTTATATAGTCCGGACATCCACAAGTTGTTAGACGGTCCGCACTTGTACAAATTGTTTGCCTTTTCAATTATATAGTCTGGACCATTACAAAATGTTCGACGGTCCGTACTGTAGTGTGATCAAATTGTTGAACATTTTCACGTTAATAGTCCGGACCAGTCCTCACCTTGCGGAAGCAATCGTGGTTTGTTGGTTGTGGTCGGATTTTTTTGGGGGGGTGTACAAGTTGCCCATTTCCGTTATGTAGTCCGGACCATCCTCAAGCTGTTAGGACGGTCCGTACTGTACAAATTGTTGCCATTTCACATTATATAGTCCAGACCATCCTCACCACGGTCCGTACTGTACAAATTGTTGCCATTTCACGTTATATAGTCCGGGACCATCCTCTAGCTGTTAGACGGTCCGCACTATACAAATTGTTGCATTTCACATTATATAGTCCGGACCATCCTCACCCTGTTCGGACCGGTCTGTAACTGTACAATTTGCCATCTCAACATTATATAGTCCGGACCATCCTCAAATTGTTAGGAAGTCCGCACTGTACAAATTGTTGCCATTCCACGTTATATAGTCCGAACCAAGACGCGGGGGGGCTGTTGCGGCACGAGGGACTGGGACAAGGACATTAGGGTTCGTGCGCGATAGAGGCGGCGCCAGGGGCTGAGGACTGTGAGCGATTTGAGCGGCGCGAGAGGAGGCGGAGGAGGCATCACGCGCGTCCCATGGCTGCGGCGGCGGCGGAGGGAAGGGAGGGGGTGAAGGGGAGGAAGGGGTAGAAATGGAAATATTCTCTTGAAGCAGCGGTTTTGACGAGGGTTTAAGGGAGGAGGCGCGGAGAGTTGACATTGCCAGTGGGGCCTCTTCATTACGTTACGGGAAGAAACATCAATCTTCGCGTTCTAGTGGTGAAGCGTGATACGTCGGAAATAGTTCATAATGCGTACTCTCCAGGGTTCAACGATATATCGTTGGGAATTTCGACCCATGAGATGTCAAAACCTAAGAAATTTCAACCAATTTTGATCGAATTTACAATTTCAAAATTAATTTCTCAAAAGCATTGGAATTACCCCTCGAGATCGACTTTCAGACCGGTTTAAAAATTTTACGATTTTGGATCCGTTTTTGTCAAGATTGTAAACCCTCATGCAATCCTCGATTTGCCATCCGTTGCCTCCTTTCCGTACCTTTTGTTCGATAGAAGAATCTTTCATCAGCATACAACATTGTAAAAATTGCAGAAATTGTACAATCCATATTGTCGGCGAAACGCGACTGGGGGTCCCACGGATCCCGGGATCTCATGGGTCTTCTACCACGTCGGTTACTCCGGGGCCCACATTCTGCACAATTGGCGGCCGGCTATGGCCGGCTCTCCTGCTAAGTGCCCGGGGCCCGAGCGCTGTCCAGGCCCAGGTGCGTCTTTCCCGGGCCCAGGAGCGCTTCCCCGGGTGCGCCACCCCGTGCCCGGGTGCGCCACCCCGTGCTTGGGTGCGTCTTCCGCGGGCTCGTGTTCCGAGGACATTCCCCGGCCCTGGGACCCACAACGCACGGTCTCGGGCGCGTTCCCTGGGAGCGCACCAGCTCCCAACTACCCGCATTAATGGCGAGACGACGGGGCGCCTCCTGCCTATCTCCCGATAGAGAGTGGAGCCATACGCTGTCACATCTCCATAATCTGGTCGCCCGCAGTAGCCGAGCGGCAAGACCACCAGACATGCTCTGCCACAGCCGCCCGCGGCAGCCGAGCAGTAAGACGACCGGATGTGCTCTGCACAGCCACCCGCAGCGGAGCGAGGTGTCGACAAAATGTGCAGCACAGACCCCGGCATGGCGACAGCGGACCAGCTCCAGCTGCCCGCAGCAGCCGAGCAAGTGGCGACTAGACGTCCCTCCAGCGCGGCGTGGCAGGCGGCCGCGTGCGTGCGACAGAGACGAATGGTAGCTAGCTTCCTCTAAGCATGATTTCCAGGCACTGTGGACTCCCTTTGGCGATAAAAGGAGGATCCATGCCCGGCTGAAAGAAAAGGAAAAAGCTTCAGGATTAGCAGTGACTAAGGGCTCTCTGGCTAGGACCCGCTCTCTAGCTCACACTCTCGCTACTGTTCGTCTTCCTCAGCTCCGGCCGCGAGCCGAGTTCACCTTGTAACACAGCGACCCATATTCATTTCTCCCAGATACCCAAACACACAGGAGTAGGGTATTACGCCTCCGTGCGGCCCGAACCTGTCTACGCCTCCTGTGTCTCTTTTGTGCCATCGTTGGGATTCGGACGGTCCGATCCTTGAACGAACGGTCCGAACTCCGCTATCTCTCAGCCCGGGCCCCCGGCTCCCAAGCATTGATTGATCCATTCTTCCACCGGACGCCGCATTCGCCTGAGAACCACTCCCCTGGCCGAACCTCAAAGGGGGGTCACCAGACTTCCCGCTGTCGGAGGTTCATCCTTCGACACATATGAAACAAACCGTACAGTCTATCGTCTAAAAAAACTATTCAGCCTATCATCATATACTAGTTGTTTTCAGGGAAAAATAAAAATACTGTAGTATTTATTTTCAGGGAAAAATAAAGGAGAATATATCCTATAGATTTAAGCTTTTCGTACGCACACCGTATATCAAATAACAAATATCACAAAAATTTCTAGAAAAATTTGTACATGTACTTTCAATAGTATTACACCTTCAAATTCATTATATTTTAGTTGTACAAAAAATCTAACTGTTTTAAGAGTATAAATTTGAATTTGAGGATAAGACTTTATATATAGGTATAGTATTATTGGAAGTACATGTATAATTTTTTTTTAGAATTTTTATGATATTTGTTAGTTGTTGTGCACGGGAAAACTTGTGTGTATAGGATTCGTTCCCAAAATAAAGAGCATTTTGTATTGGTCCTTAAAAGTGAAATTCATTCTCTATTTTGCTCTGTAATGTCTCTTCTTCTGAAAGAAAGCATATAATAGCAGCTAAAACAGAGTGGTGTCAGTTTTGCAAATATGGATATGAGTAAGCCTGATATCCTCTAGAATATCAGATGGATATCGCGCTTTCAATTCTTGTTTTGATATCCTGATATTCTTATTACTCCATCATATTACTACTATGTATATATCATCATATTTTAGTTATATTAGCAGGCATTTACAATTTCAGTTCAGATTTCTAACCAAATGGGAACCAAACTTTCAGCTTCATTATACATGTCTGGAACAGTATAGATGGCACTGATGCACCAGAAGACATTCAAGGAGGTACGCCAGTATATGCAAAAAGAAAATGAAAAGTCAGTTATCTTTGTAACTACAAGATATGATCCACATCAGAATATCCAATGTTCCAAACTGGTCAAGACATTGGCATTGTGTGAGAAAGCATAGCTTGAGTAGCCCGTGCACAAAATGTGGATACATAGACAAGAGCGTCAGATTTTGGCTCTTTCAATTTGTGAATGAGAAAAAGCCACAGCATGCGCATCAAGATTTGATTGATGGACATCATGTAGGACTGCCCTCGAAAGTGTCAACATAAACACAAGAAAGCCATGTCCTTGATTATTTGCCTTAATTTAAGCAGCAACAGCAGCAGCCTCTGACTTATCAATTCCTTCAATATTGGTTATTCTCAGCTTTGTCAACTCCTGAAAATTGTCAGGGCATAAACTAACTATGTTACTAAGTAATGCAGGGAATACGATCAATAGTAGCATCTTTTATTTTAAGAACACAAAATAATGAAAACAACTGATATGAAATTACCTGACGATGGCCCTTTGTTCGGCGGTAATTTTTTCTTCTTTTCTTCTTGAATATAATAACTTTTGCATCTAGGGCCTGAAAAACCAACATCAAGAATATTTGAGTCAGAAAATGTGTTATAGTGTCTTGCAACATGAACAAATTGAACACAAAGCTGGTGAAAGTTCTTTGTTATCAAATGTTTCTTTACACATTAGGACAGATGGATGTCAGGAAAATCCAGAAGTAAAAGTAGCAGAAATTAACCCCCATATGTATTTCATGATATAGCTTATAATCATTTCCTTTTAGTTAATTTTGGTAGTTTGGAGGGACCATGTGAAGTAGCAATAGGAATGATGCAGGCCAATAAATTAGTTCATGGTCCTTCAAAAGTAATGAAAAACCATAGTGTCTGCTATCTCATACAAACTATATGTAAAGCAGACTTTCAATATAGCGATCAGAACATGCTCAGCATACATAATGTAGATCTTTAGCATGTTAACATCATCAGTTGATGGTAGCATAACAAAGGAAACTGTAAAAATATGCACCACTTGTTTTTGCGAATTTTTTAGCACAATAAATCAAGTAATGTGTAGTCCTTTAGTGTGGAGAATCCTACTACAACACGCATTTCCAACCTTAATGACAGCATACAATAAAAAAGTACCAAGGGTACCATCAGCCTTTAAATACATAGATCACTTGTATACCTATGCCATGCAAAGACGGTTTCCATGCATATTAATGATTCCTTGATAATATGGATTCAGATAAACAGGAAATCTGCATACATATTGCTGATCGCATTATTTGCAAAAATGCAGATCTAGTACTTAACTGATGTGCTTGCAAACTTGTTTCAACAAATAAATACTAGCAATCATTTCGATTTGCTTGCAAACTTGTTTCAACAAATAAAGACTAGCAATCATTTCATGAACTAAATGCTAATGCAAAGACTGTCAGACTGAATAACATGCTCCCTGAAACGTGAAATAAATGCTTGCAAGAAGTGTCTTCCTTACATGCTCTTCAACGACAGCATGAACAGCAGCATCAGGAAGAATTGGCCTCCCAATGACTGTTTGAGCTTGTGAGCCAAGCATGAGAACTCGATTCAAAATTAACTACACCAAGTAACCATGCCAACAACATCAGCAAAACTTTCGATAGAATTGGAAAATATAAGAAGCAAGTAGAGACCACTGGGGCTGGCACTAATGGAAGTGTATTATGATATGAAAATAAGGTGTAGTGACAGAACTAACATTAATGCAACTAAAACAAGTATCCGCTCATTAAGGTTCCACTTAACCCTACACAACAGTTCATGTTTCTAACACGTCCACATACTCTGCAAGCTTAAATTGGAATGTTTCTTAATATGAAAGTTCAAAGCTCTCATCATAAATGAAACAAAATCCAGTAATCAAAAGAGCTAACAGTGGGATCATTGTACCAAGATTAGATCATGCATTGCATACAATTCTACATCTTAACATGTCAAGTGCCTCTATGATCCAGAACTCGAAGTTTCACAACAATAGGTATCATTTATCACCATCACCATATGGGCAAAGACGATAAACCTCTGCACTGAATCATGATCTCATAACCTCAACTATACCGTATCAATTATAAGCTGCAGCTTGCTGGACATCTAAGTTATCTAACGCATCCTTAATCAAAATAAAAGTAAACAGTTGCATTCAAAGTGCACAATTACCTTATCATTCACATTGCAAAACTTCAACCTCTCCGTGAAGATTGAATCGCCATTGCTCACCTTAAACTGATGTGAACAAATCTGTAGGAAGAAGCAACCGTATCCAATCACCCGCCAGATCCACGCCCAAACGTAAAACGAAAGCTTGGGAACAGATGGAGCTGACCTAGACGACGGCGAAGATGGGCTCGTAGCGCTTGAAGTGCTTCTCGTCGGCCCCGAGAGGGCCCACCACCTTATACCCTATCTCCGCTGCCTCCGCCACCTTCTCCTCCTCCGTCTTCCCGCTGGGAGGCTTCGCCGCCACCGCCTCCTCCTCCCCCCACTCGTCCTCGCTCCCCTCTTCGTCGCAGTGATCATCATCGTCCCCCTCCTCCTTGTCACCGGAGGATCGGGACGCGAAGTGGCAGCGCGAGGGGAAGAGCCAGGGGGAGGCGAGGACACGGGGGCTGTGCGGCGCGAGGGGCTGGGACAAGGACGTTAGGGTTCGTGCCGCGATAGAGGCCGGCGCCAGGGGCTGAGGACTGTGAGCGATGAGGCGGCGCGAGAGGAGGCGGAGGAGGCATCGTCGCATCGCCATGGCTGCGGCGGCGGAGGCGGAGGGAGGTGAAGGGGAGGAAGGGGTAGAAATTATAGCTGGCCAAACGGACGGACCGGGCCGGCACGGCCCGAGGCACGGTCCTGCACGGCCCGCTACGGCATGGCCCGTGCCGGCCCGCGTGCCTCCCCCCCGGCCCAGGCACGGCACGCCGAGGTCGTGTGTCGGCACGGCCCGTCGGTGGCCCACCGTGCCCGGGCCGGCTTGGTCTGCCGACGCCTGCCGCCGCGCGTCCGGCGTTCCCAGCCTCCGGTGCCTGCCGCCGCCCTTGTTGGCTCCCCAGGACCGTGCCCGCTCCCGCGCCCCGCTCCTGCGCTCACTTGCACCGGTGCCCGCTTGCATCTGCGCCTGCTCCCGCGCCCCACGTCCGCGCCCCGTGTCCGGGGCCTTACCCGGGACCTCGTCCGGACACGCGTCCGTGCCCGGGCCCTTGTCCAGGACCTCTCCCGGAACTCGCCCGCGCCCGGAACCGTGTCCGAGCTCTCTCCCGGGAACTCGCCCGGGGTCGGCTGGAACCTCCAGCCGGGAGGACGAAGAAGACACAGCTCTCTCCCTCACTCGATGAAACACACACACACAAAGAAGGAAGACTGACACAAGTAGCGCACGGAAGAAATTTCCACGCTGCACACCAGCGCGCAGAACACAGACCCTTGTCTTGATTCTGTTGGCCCTTTCCTAGTTGGTTAAATAGACCACACACGCACAGGTTAAGCCACGTCTGGCCGCACAACTCGGTCAGTCACTCCGTGACTTAATCACCACTAATCACGTCTCTATAGATGCAGCCCATATCTCCTCGCATGCATAGCACTAACACACACATGCAACAGAGCTAACTGATCCACTATCCATGCCACTACTCCAGCTACTTGACTCGGCCACTACTCCAAGCCGATATCCACCTATAGCTCCCTACATGCAAGCACCTACATGCAGATCATGGACTTTCTTGATCAAGCTAACTCGTGCGCGCACTAATTACAACTCACACTAAAGATAAACAACAAGATTAAGTCTAACAATCACCCCCTAATCTTGTTGATTTTTATTCTACACCTCCACATGGTCTTCACAGCAACGTCAACTCATCATCCGCATCCGTGATGGCAAGCTGTGCCACTGCCTTGGTCATCTTCCGCGGTTCGTCACACTCGTCAGCGAAGTGTCCGAACTTGCCACACCTGCGGCAATCAATCTTCGACTTGTCAAACTTGCCGCGAAACTTCTTCGTGACACTACCAGAGGCCTCATCGCTTTTCTTCTCTTCAGCAACAATGGCCTCCCACTCAGCACGTGTGAGTCGCGGCTCAGTTTCTGTGACTAGCAGCTGTGGCTCACCCCCCTTTGCACAACGCCGCCCGTTTGAAGACTCCTCGAACGCCCGCAAGCGCCCGTTCGTCTCCGTCACCGTCATCTCCGACACATCCCCCCATTGCTCGATGGTGCTAACAATGGGTAGGAACTTGTCGGGGACGGAACGCAAGAGCTTCTCAACGACGGTGGTCTCTTCCACTTTCGTGCCGAGAGAGCGTATCTCGTTCACGATGGTGGTAACCTTCAAAGCAAACTCGTTAATTTTCTCAGAGTCACCCATATACATACCATCAAGCTCTCTCTTGAGAGTTTGTACTCGGGCCTTCTTGACACGCTCTTCACCGACGTGCATCTCCTTGAGAGCATCCCACGCTTTCTTCGCCGTCTCCTTCTCGGATATGGCCATCACCACGGCCTCCGGGACAGCTTGGACAATGGCGGCGAGAGCCATTTGGTCCATCTTCTCATCGGCTGCGTTGCCCTCCACAGCAGCCCACACTCCTTATGCGCGCATGAAAATTTTCATTTTCACCGCCCAAACACCGTAGTTGTTCTCCCCGAGCATGGGGTAACATAGCGTCACCCCCGCCTCCTTCACCTGCTGCACAGCGAGCTCACGGCTGCCTTGGCCGCCGTTGTCGCCATCGCCACCGTTGCCACTGCCGTTGCTGCGGCGGCTCGGCGGCGTGTACACTCCTTCACTTGACATTGCAGCAAGAACTCAACTCGGCTCTGATACCAATTGTTGGCTCCCCGGGACCGTGCCCGCTCCCGCGCCCCGCTCCTGCGCTCACTTGCGCCTGTGCCCGCTTGCATCTGCGCCCGCTCCCGCGCCCCACGTCCGCGCCCCGTGTACGGGGCCTTACCCGGGACCTTGTCCGGACACGTGTCCGTGCCCGGGCCCTTGTCCGGGACCTCTCCCGGAACTTGCCCGCGCCCAGAACCGTGTCCGGGCTCTCTCCCGAGAACTCGCCCGGGGTCGGCCGGAACCTCCGACCGGGAGGACGAAGAAGACACAGCTCTCTCTCTCTCACTCGATGAAACACACACACACAAAGAAGGAAGACTGACACAAGTAGCGCACGGAAGAAATTTCCACGCTGCACACCAGCGCACAGAACACAGACCCTTGTCTTGATTCTGTTGGCCCTTTCCTAGTTGGTTAAATAGACCACACACGCACAGGTTAAGCCACGTCTGGCCGCACAACTCGGTCAATCACTCCGTGACTTAATCACCACTAATCACGTCTCTATAGATGCAGCCCATATCTCCTTGCATGCATAGCACTAACACACACATGCAACAGAGCTAACTGATCCACTATCCATGCCACTACTCCAGCTACTTGACTCGGCCACTACTCCAAGCCGATATCCACCTATAGCTCCCTACATGCAAGCACCTACATGCAGATCATGGACTTTCTTGATCAAGCTAACTCGTGCACGCACTAATTACAACTCACACTAAAGAAAAACAACAAGATTAAGTCTAACAGCCCTGCGCCGTCCCAGGCCTCCGGCGCCTGCCGCTGCCGCCTGCGCGCCGCCCCCTCCGCCGCCGCCTCCCGCCCTCTGCCTGCGCCGTGTCCCGACTCCCGACTCCCGACTGTTCGGACGGTCCGGACCGTACAAATTGAGATTTCATATTATATAGTCCGGACCGTCCGCACCATGTTCGGACGGTCCGAACTGTACAAATTGTTGTTTTGCATTATATAGTCCGGACCATCCTCACCATGTTCGGACGGTCCGGACTATATAATTGTCAACGCCAAAATTTGGTACGGGTCGTTACCATGTTCGGTTAAGGAAAGAAGCGATATCAGCCATTGGAAACTAATCCAGAAGAGTCCGAGCTTGGGAAGGAATCGTGAAGACCACGTTATGGCAGTTATTTATCTTATCTATTAGATAGTTTTATCTTTTAGGAAACCTGATCTCTTGTCCGATCAGGTCTGTTAGTTTTCCTTTTCTAGTTAGGAAAGTCCTGTTCCGTGTCCTATAAGGACTCTTGTAACTCAGGGTATATATACGTATGCCCGGGGACCTTGTAAACTATCTCAACGATCAATACAATTCGGCGCATCGCCACCCTTTACCAACGGGTTCTTGCTTCTCGAGCCGGGCTGCATCGGTTAGGTCCGAACTCCAGCGAGAAGGTAAGTCTCGTTACCTCGGCTACCAATCGGCTAGGACTTCCTCGGTTAGGTCCGATATTCTAGTTGGTATATGGTAGCCGGCTTACCACGATATATCTGCTTTGTCTACGGCTGCATCGGTTCGGTTCGATCTCTTAGGCCTATCAGGTATATCACATCACGCGTGCATAGTTTTTATCGGTTTACTGGGGAAAGCCTATCGTCAGTTTGTGCTGCATCGGTTGGGTCCGACCTACTAAACTGAGCGATAAGTTGTTCCTGCTAGGCCGATGGTTTCTGTGCAAGCGTCTTATCGGAATGCATAGCCGATAAGTTATCATATATATCACGATTGCATTAGATCTATCGGCTCACCGAGGTTCTTTTATTATTGTTAATCTGTGCTGCATCAGTTAAGTTTGAACTACTAGATTGATAGTGATAGATTTACTCTTGCTGAGTCGATAGGTTTTATGCGATGTTCTATCGGAGTGCTTAGCCGATAGGTTATCTTTTTATAAAGCCGACTGTATTATCCTTATTGTTTTAGTCATCTATATTATCATCGGTTTTCTAGCCGATGCACATGTGTTTCCTCGGCAGTCGGCTAGCTTACTGTTTTTCTTATCTATTTTATCATCGGCTTCTAGCCGATGCACATGTTATACTGACAGCCTATCCATTTGTTTATAGCGTTATCGGTTTCCTAGCCGATACACAGGTGCCATCGGCCATCGGCTACAAGGAGCCTACATCAGTCCGTATCGGCCGATAGCCGATGTGCAATTGCTGCTGGTAGTCGGACGCGAGCACGAGACCCGGGCGCGAATACAGGCGGGGGCCCGGGCACGAGCATAGCGGCGATCGGCTGGAAGGAATCCGTATCGGCTTGCTGGCCGATTGGATCAGTAATCTAATTTCTTCATCTCCTTGTCAATTGCGGGGTCAAATTGACTGGCACGCCTACGAACCTCAACAATTTAGGACCTGCACTGGAGCTAAGCAGATCTCCCAGGCCTTCGTATGTTCAATCGCATCAAACCAGATCATCAACAAGCTTCTTGGCACACCCGGTGGTTTTTGGTGCGAACAATAATGTGAAATGACAATTTTGTTTTGCATTACAAAATATAAGTACTTTTATCTTTTTAGCTATCTTTTTAGAGGAGTGGTAAAAAAATATGAAAAAATGTGAAAACATTATCTGAGATGAGTAAAAAAATATGAGGGTATTTTTTGATGATATTAGAGGAGGAAATTTTTATATTTTTTAAACAAGCAAAATAGAAGAACATATATAGTTATGCAATTTAATTTCTACACAGCTGCCTCATTAAAAACTCTGTCATGTAAAAACTCAATTTTGAGAAAACCATGACAAAGAAAAAAGAGTACAACTAAATGTCAATACTCAAAAATAAAAAAGATTACTCTAGTTCCTCATTTTGTAGGTAAAGATTTTCGAACTGCTCAGCCAAATCTTGGTTCTCCGTGGTGTGTTGGGCACGTTCCTTAGCTAGCTCCCAGTCTTTAACCGTAAGTAGCATTTCTACCACCTCACTGCGGAGATTTCTTCTTCTCTCCTCAATAATTCTTCCGCAAAGACTGAAGGCCGATTCGGATGATACCGTAGACACAGGCACCGTGAACACATCCCGTGCTAGCTTTGAGAGCACGGGATATTGGTCTTGTGATCATTCCACCATTGAAGAACGTTGAGATCTTCTTGGTTGATCGAGTTGCTGTCCAAGTAGGTGGACAGCTCAAGAGCTTCAAGCGAAGCGTGTGCAGGACTTGCTGCGGCCGAACTTCCACCACCGGTGCTCGGAGAAGAAGAGGAACCACTCCAAATTCGGCCCCACTGCAATTTCTTCTTACCTGGGACAGGGACGGGTGGGGCTCTTTGCACGCAAACTCCCTGAAACTTAGTTTCATACTTTCGAAATACTTCATACAATTTTGTCTTAGAATCAGAATAATAGTTAGTGTAATTTATATTCATTGCATCCCCAATAAGATTCAAAATATTTAGAAACCCCCGTATTTTACCCCTAGGATCAAGAATAAATGCAAAAGCATACAAGTATGGAATATTCCTCCAGTATTTAAGATATTTTTGTTTCATGTGAAATACTGCAAGTCCTAGTAGTTGGTCATCTTCATATTCTTTTTATAAAGTGGCAATCTCAAAAATTTTATGCAAAATTAAATTAGCGGTTGGATAGTAAACACCAGGCAAAGTAACAGTTGCATCATAAAATGTTTCAAGAAAGTAATAAAACCTTTCTACAACATGCCAAGACTGTTCTGTTAGTAGCGGTTGCCCGTCACTGGTAACAACATTCTTGGACAGCAAGAAAACAGTTAGTACATCTTTGTAAGGCAAGACATGTTTCAACATTAAATAAGTCAAGTTCCACCGATGGTCCGCATCCGTTTGGAACTTGCATGGACACTTGTCTGAAGCGATGCAGAATCGCTTGAAGGTCGCAAGTCGAGGATTGGAACCATTCAGCCATGTTATGGCTTCACGGATAGAATCGAGATATACAGTTATTCTTTTAAAACCGGATTTAACTATAAGATTAATAACATGGCAAGCACAACGTTGATGTAAAAGAAATGATTCAGCATAAGCATTGAATAAAGGCTGCAAAATTTTCATTGTTTTGGAATTTGCAGCTGCATCATCTAGAGTTACTGCAAATATTTTATTTGTGATGCCAAAATCCTCACAAACTCTAGAAATTCGTTTAGCAATATTTTCTGCATTATGTGAAACATCAATTAATTTTAAAGCTATTACTCTTTTTTGTAGCTCCCATTCATCATCAACATAATGAGCAACTACACTAATATAGTCTTCCTTAGCCCTACCACTCCAAATATCAGATGTGATACTAATAGAAAATGTGCAAGTAGCAAATAATTGTTTAATATTATCCCGGCCTTGGTTGTAAACATTCACCAAGTCCCGGGTTGTAGTTTGTCTACTAACAGCTTGAAACCTAGGATTATGAGCAGTTTTAATGTAAGTCTCAAATGCAGGAGACTCACCAAAGTTTAGGGGTAGATCCTGTCTAGCAATTAAACGGGTAAGGGAATCTCGTGCTACCTGAGGATTATACACCCATGAACGTACCGTACCGTCCGGATTGAGTACCAGTTGCTGCTGTCTTAGCTGGCAACCTTGCTTCTTCGCACACGCCTCAGCATGCCGCCTCAAATGCCCTGTTCCACCAGAAGATTTTCCAGAGAGTTTAGTTTTACAAATTTTACATTTTGCGTAAGTTACCTCCCTTCCATCCACGGCGGTCTCCTTGATCTCATCAAAATGTTGCCAGGCAGAGGAAGTTCTTGATCTCTTTGAGCCGGTTGCCGTTGATAGGCTCCCGCTCGCAGTTCCAGATCCTTCTGAAGCCGCATGTATTTCCTCCAGATGTTCTTGCGGTGTAGGAGCCGACCCAGAGTCGTCTCCTTGCGACATCGACAGATAGCTCGGGTCAAAGTCGCTCAGTTGGAACGTCGGCTAGTTCGGATCCATCCTGCAATATAAATAGAGAAAATTAGTATTAAAAAAATAGTAGGAACAAAGAAGAAAATTTAGGATTTTTTTTACCTTGCAGGAGGACCGGAGGCTACAGCTATTACCTATGAGAATGTGGGAAATTTTTGAATTTTAGACAAAATTTTGTCTAAATCAAAAATTTTGAGCAAAGAGAGCAAAAGAGAGGAGAATAGAGCACAAGAGGAGAGATTGGGAGGTTTTGATGACCAAAAATGTGGCTGGGGGTTTTTCTATTTATAGGAAAAAATTTCACAATTTTTCGGATTTTTTTTGATATTTTTTCAGATTTTTTTTGTCCTGCAACGGCTAGATTCAAAATCTAGCCATTATTTCAGGAAAATTTTTTATTTTTATATTTATTTATTAAAAGATTTACAAAAGTAGATTTTTGTTTGAAAGAATGACAAAAATAGACTCCTAACGCCCTCTGGGAGGGCGATGTTAATAAATCGCCCTTCCAGAGGGCGATTTGATGACGTGGCTAACGGCCGTCGGCCCCCCGGCGGACGGCCGTTAGCCATTTTGCAGGCGGGGCCTGGTTTACCAAAAACCGCCCTCTCAGAGGGCGGCAAGGGGGCCGCCTGCAAAATGCGACCCTCGCCCGTGCCCGTGTCCGCGCCCGCGCCCCTCGCCCGCGCCCTCGCTCGTGCCCGTGTCCGCGCCCGCGCCGTCCGCGCCCGTGCCCGCACCCGAGCCATTTTCCAGGCGGGCCCCTTGCCGCCCTCTGAGAGGGCGGCTTTTGGGAGGCGGAGGGAGCTCTGCAAAATGGCTGATGGCTGTCCGCCGGAGGGGCAACGGCCGTCAGCCACGTCATTAAATCGCCCTCTGGAAGAGCGATTTATTAAAATCGCCCTCACAGAGGGCGTTAGGAGTCTATTTTTGACATTCATTCAAACAAAAATCTATTTTTGTAAATCTTTTAATAAATAAATGTAAAAATAAAAAATTTTCGTTATTTTAGACTGTTGGGACACGTGTCAATTTTCCACTAGGCCAACGAGGTCGATTACTGTACCAAACGGTCATATGTGTCAGATGGGCAGATGTGTCATATGCGGCGGGAGGAGGGAGGAGGCGGAGGAGCCGAGGAGGCGGGCGTCGAGAGGCATTGGGCGGGAGGAGGGAGGAGGCTGAGGCCGGCGGGAGGCGGCGGGGTGGAGGAGGCGGGCGTTGGGAGGAGGCGGGCGGGAGGAGGGAGGAGGCCGAGGGCCCGAGGCCAGTGGGAGGCGGCAGCGGCCTCGCCTCGGCGCCGCCGCCCTCTCCTCCTGTGCGCCTCCCGCCAGCCTCAGCCTCCGCCGCCCTCCTCGGCCTCCCGCCGCCTCCTCCCGGCCGACGCCCGCCTCCTCCCGGCTGATGCCTCCCCGGCCTCGGCCGCCGACGCCTGCCTCGGCCTCCGTCGGCCGCAGACGCCTGCCACGGCGGCGCGGCCTCCGCCGCCGCCCTCCGGGCGAGCCGTGCCGGCCCGTGCCCCGTGCCCGTGCCCATGCCCGTGCCGTGCCGGCCCGCCGTTCCGCACCACCGGCCCAGGCACGGCACGGCTACTCGGGGCACGGCCCATTTCGACATCTCTAGTAGAAATGGAAGTATTCTCTGAAGCAGCGGTTTTGACGAGGGTTTAAGGGGAGGAGGCGCGGAGAGTGACACTGCCAGTGGGCCCTCTTCATTACGTATCGGGAAGAAACATCAAATCTTCGCGTTCTAGTGGTGAAGCGTAATACGTCGGAACATAACGCGTACTCTCCAGGGTTCACGATATATCGTTGGGAATTTCGACCCCATCGAGATGTCAAAACCTAAGAAATTTCAACCAATTTTGATCGAATTTACAATTTCAAAATTAAATTTCTCAAAAGCCATTGGAATTACCCCTCGAGATCGACTTTCAGACCGGTTCAAAATTTTACGATTTTGGATTCGTTTTTGTCAAGATTGTAAACCCTCAAATCCTCGATTTGCAGCATCCGTTGCCTCCTTTCCGTACTTTTTGTTTCGATAGAAGAATCTTTCATCAGCATACAAGACTGTAAAAATTGCAGAAATTTTACGATCCATATGAAACAAACCGTACAGTCTATCGTCTAAAAAAACTATTCAGCCTATCATCATATAGTAGTTGTTTTCAGGGAAAAATAAAAATACTTTAGTATTTATTTTCAGGGAAAAATAAAGGAGAATATATTAAGCTTTTCGTACGCACACCGTATATCAAATAACAAATATCACAAAAATTTCTAGAAAAATTTGTACATGTACTTTCAATAGTATTACACCTTCAAATTCATTATATTTTAGTTGTAAAAAAAATCTAACAGTTTTAAGAGTATAAATTTGAATTTGAAGATAAGACTTTATATATAGGTATAGTATTATTGGAAGTACATTTATAATTTTTTTTAGAATTTTTATGATATTTGTTAGTTGTTGAGCACGGGAAAACTTGTGTGTATAGGATTCGTTCCCAAAATAAAGAGCATTTTGTATTGGTCCTTAAAAGTGAAATTCATTCTCTATTTGTCACTGTTTCTTGTAACATTATCTATGATTAAGACATTAGATAGTAAGTTTTTCAAAAGAAAACATTGATAGTAAGTGTGACGACCCGGTGCGCCATTACCGAAATGGCGTCCCTAGTCCATGGATTGTTATTCGCTAGAGACGCGCTTTAGTGAATAATAATCCACATCAGAGATAGCAGCAGAATTATAGCTAGAAGATACCACTGTCATTACAGTACTATGCCCCGCAGGGCTGGAATCTTACACAGGGTCCTACATGTCTTCACATTCGTAGCACTTGGACATTATACATACTTCCACACCCCAGGTTTATTGACATAGCTACGGGACTGCTACCCGGCATACATCTACTCATCCCATCCTCCATAATACACATTATAGTCATAGGCATCGTCCCCGGGATGTTCAGCACACCAAGCAGCATAGTACTGGTCCTCCAAACCCTCATTGGTTCCATTGATTTGCCCCGATGAATAGTCCTCTATATAGTAAGTTAATAACAAGGGTGAGTGCTAGGTACTCAGCAAGCATCAATAACAGAATGCAAGGCATGTTTATCAAATCATCATCTCTCAAATATAATTTTTCCTAAAATATGGTTCTTGTGAGAAAAGTCCAAGTTTAATTATTTTTTTATATAAATCTACTAATCACTTGCATAAAGAGGAGGAATCCCTTTAGGTACCTCTCGCCCGTGCCACGCCCGAGCCCGTGCCCTGGGTGCCCGTGCCCGGGTGCCCGTGTGCCCGTGCCCGGGTGCCCTTGGCCGACTACATGCCAGCCTGCCCTCTTACCTTCTAAAACACTGGACAATACTTAGATTACAGGGTACTTTCTCTTATTTCCGTACGTTACACTCCTTCATCCGGCGCTAATATATGCGCATCAATGCACTTCATCGGCATTGTCTTGGGTTTTTCATCGCCCAAGCTATTACTACATCCCCTATACAGTGTCATGTGGGGCCGCACGTACAAACGGCAGCGGCGGGCCCGGGACATCAGGCGAGCCGCAGAGCGTGCGGCAGCAGCAAGCGGAGGCGCGCCCAGCAGCCAGGCCAAATCGAGTGGCTAAGGGGCTGGCCTTGATTTTAGGAGTTGGTTTCCTTAGTTTGCAAAGATTAGTTTGTTTCCAAAATTAGTTGGCCGATTGGCTATTTACATGTACTCCCGAAAGACAATGGGGCAAGCAACATTATCATCCCTAATCCTCTTTATCTCTCAAAGAAGCCTACGGTCGAGGGGCATAACCTCACCGAAGAAGACGGCCGACGGCTACGAACTCCGTAGCCGCGGTCCAGCTAGTCAGGGGTTCGACGCCCTTGACAACCTGGTATCACGGTCACGACGATCCTCGCCCACCCGCTCCACCCATTCTTCCACAGCCGCCGCCTCCCACCACCCCATTCCGCCGCCGTCGCCGCAGTCCTCCACCGCTTCCGTCCCGCAATCATCAACCATGAGCGAACCCACCCTTGCCGATGTGCTGGCTACGTTGAAGTCCCTCTCCACGGAGATGACAGCCATGAAGGCCGACATGGCGGCCATGAAGAAGGAGACATCCACCTCGCCGTCGGACAGCGGCGACGGCCGCCGCGATTCGGATCACCCCCCAAAACACAAAAAGTGGGATTTTCCCCGCTTCGACGGCACGACCGATCCGATGCTCTTCCTCAACAAGTGCGAATCCTACTTTCGCCAACACCGTACCATGGCGGAGGAGCGCGTGTGGCTGGCATCGTACCATCTGGACGACGTCGCGCAACTTTGGTACGACCAACTCCAGGAGGACGAGGGCGCGCCACCATGGGGGCGATTCAAGGAGCTCCTGAGCCTGCGGTTTGGGCCTCCCCTCCGCTCCGCTCCGCTGTTCGAGCTCACCGAGTGCCGCCGCACAGGGACCGTGGAGGAGTATGCCAACCGTTTCCAGGCCCTCCTGCCTCGCGCCGGCCGCCTGGACGAGGCGCAGCGCGTCCAGCTCTTCACCGGCGGACTCCTGCCGCCTCTCAGCCACGTCGTCCGCCTCCACAACCCGGTGACGCTCGCGGCTGCCATGAGCCTGGCGCGCCAGGTGGAGCTGATGGAGAACAGCCGTCCGGTGCAGCCTCCCCCTCGGGCGCCCCCGCGTGGCATCCCTTCCGCTCCCACGCCCCGGGCCGCGCTATCGGCGCCCCCGCCACTGCTGGCGCTCCCCGCGCCCCCGGTGGCCGCCCCGCAAGGCCGCGGCGAGGGCACCCAACGGCGCCTCACCCCGGACGAAATGGCGGAGCAGCGCCGTCAAGGTCTGTGCTTCAATTGCAATGAAAAGTACACCCGTGGCCACAACCGGTTCTGCCGGCGCATCTTTTTCCTCGACGGCGTGGAGATCGACGACGCCGCGGACGACGGCGTTGCTGCAGCCGACGCGACCGGGGAGATGGAGGCCCCTGTCTTCTCCCTCCACGCGGTCGCTGGCCTGCCCGTCGGCAAGACCATGCAGGTCCGCGTCTCGGTGGGCGCGACGTCCCTCATCGCCCTCCTGGACACCGGCTCCACCCACAGCTTCATCGGGGAGGATGCAGCACGCCGAACCGGACTGCCGGTCCAACCAAGGCCGTGCATGACGGCCACGGTCGCCAACGGCGAAAAAGTACCATGCCCGGGCGTCCTTCGCCGCGCTCCACTCACCATCGACGACATCGGCTTCGCAGTCGATTTGTTTGTCATGCCTCTTGCAGGATACGACATCGTCCTGGGGACACACTGGATGGCCACATTGGGGAAGCTCGTGTGGGACCTTGTCGCGGGCACCGTCTCGTTCCAGCACGAGGGGCGCACCGTGTGCTGGGCGGGCGTTCCAGCCCCAGGCGCGCACGGCCCCTACACCACCTCAGCCAGCGCCTCCCTACTGGAGGAACTCTTGGCGCAGTTCGTCGACGTCTTCGCCGAGCCGACCGGCCTACCCCCGCCCCGAGGCCGCGACCACGGCATCACGCTCAAACCGGGCGCGCAGCCGGTGGCTGTCCGGCCGTATCGGTACCCGGTGGCTCACAAAGATGAGCTCGAACGCCAATGCGCCGCCATGATGGCGCAGGGCATCGTCCGCCGCAGCGACTCGGCGTTCTCATCGCCGGTGCTCCTTGTCAGGAAGCCGGACGGCACGTGGCGGTTCTGCGTCGACTACAGAGCGCTGAACGCGCTCACGGTCAAGGATGCCTTCCCCATCCCGGTCGTGGACAAGCTGCTCGATGAGCTCCACGGCGCGCGCTTCTTCACCAAGCTGGACCTGCGGTCCGGGTACCACCAGGTCCGTATGCGGCCTGAGGATGTGCACAAGACGGCGTTCCGCACGCATGACGGCCTCTACGAGTTCCTCGTCATGCCATTTGGCCTCTGCAACGCGCCGGCCACGTTCCAGTCCCTCATGAACGACGTCCTCCGGCCGTACCTGCGTCGCTTTGTCCTTGTCTTTTTTGATGACATTCTAATCTACAGTCAAACCTGGGCGGACCACCTGCGACACCTCCGCGTCGTCCTCTCCGAGTTGGCGCGCCACAGCCTCTTCGTCAAGCGTTCCAAGTGCTCCTTCGGCGCGCCATCCGTCGCGTACCTTGGGCACGTCATATCTGCGGCAGGCGTCGCCATGGACCCGTCGAAGGTCCAGGCCATCCACGACTGGCCGGTGCCCCGATCGGCACGCGCCGTGCGGGGCTTCCTCGGTTTGGCGGGCTACTACAGGAAGTTCGTCCACAACTACGGCGCCATCGCAGCCCCCCTCACGGCGCTCCTGAAGAAGGAGGGGTTCGCGTGGAACGACGAGGCAGCGGCGGCTTTCGGCGCGCTCAAGGGCGCTGTGACGTCCGCGCCAGTGCTGTCGTTGCTGGACTTCACCAAGCCGTTTGTCGTCGAGTGCGACGCCTCCACCTACGGGTTTGGGGCCGTGCTCATCCAGGAGGGCCACCCGATCACCTTCTTCAGCAGACCAGTGGCGCCACGGCATAGGTCGCTCGCGGCGTACGAGCGCGAGCTCATCGGCTTGGTGCTCGCCGTGCGGCATTGGAGGCCGTACCTCTGAGGGCGGAGGTTCGTCGTCAAGACCGATCACTACAGCCTCAAATATCTCCTCGACCAGCGGCTCGCCACCATCCCGCAACACCACTGGGTGGGCAAGCTCCTCGGCTTCGACTTCGCTGTCGAGTACAAGTCGGGCGTCTCCAACACCGTCGCCGACGCTCTCTCTTGCCGCGACACCGAAGAGGACACCCTGGGCGAGCTTCGCGTGGTGTCGGCCCCGCGGTTCGACTTCATCGCGCGGCTCCGCCAGGCCCAGGCAACCGACCCCGCGCTGGTCACCATCCACGACGACATCCAGGCTGGAACGCGCGCGGCGCCCTGGTCCGTGCGGGACGGCATGATCCTCTACGATGACCGCCTCTACATACCACCCGCCTCACCTCTTTTGCAGGAGATCGTCGCTGCTGTCCACGATGATGGGCACGAAGGGGTCCAGCGTACGATGCACCGCCTTCGCCGGGACTTTCACTTTCCACACATGCGGCGTCTTGTGCAGGATTTTGTGCGGAGCTGCATTACTTGCCAGCGGTACAAGTCCGAACATCTGCTCCCGGCGGGGCTCCTCATGCCGCTGCCCGTCCCCACCGTCGTCTGGGCGGATATCGGCCTCGACTTCATCGAAGCTCTTCCCCGGGTCAACGGCAAGTCGGTGAAACTCTCCGTCGTCGACCGCTTTAGCAAGTACTGCCACTTCATCGCACTGGCGCACCCGTACACCGCCGAGACAGTGGCACAAGCCTTCTTCGCCGACATCGTACGCCTACATGGCATACCGCAGTCGATGGTTTCCGACCGCGACCCGGTGTTCACGTCGGCGTTCTGGCGCGAATTGATGCGCCTCATGGGAACGAAGCTGCACATGACGTCGGCCTTCCACCCCCAGTCGGACGGCCAGACGGAGGCCGCCAACCGCGTCATCGTCATGTACCTGCGCTGCTTCACCGGTGATCGCCCCCGGCAGTGGCTGCGGTGGTTACCATGGGCCGAGTACGTGTACAACACGGCCTACCAGTCATCACTGCGGGAGACGCCGTTCCGCGTGGTTTACGGGCGCGATCCTCCAACGATCCGCTCCTACGAGCCGAGTGAGACGCGGGTTGCCGCAGTCGCGCGCGACATGGAGGAGCGCGCGGCCTTCCTCGCTGATGTGCGGTATCGCCTGGAGCAGGCCCAGGCCGTTCAGAAGCGCCACTACGACAAGCACCACCGCCCTGTTCACTATCAGGTGGGCGACTGGGCGCTCCTTCGTCTTCGCCAGCGGACTGCCTCGTCACTGCCTCAAGCCACCTCCGGCAAGCTCAAGGCACGCTACCTCGGGCCCTATTAGGTCGTCGAGCTCATCAACGACGTTGCGGTGCGCCTCGCGCTGCCGCCGCAGGCCAGGATCCACGACGTTTTTCACATCAGCACCCTCAAGAAGTTCGTCGACACACCGCCCGACGCGCCACCCCCACTGCCGGTCATCCACCATGGCTCCGTTGTCCCGGTGCCGGAACGAGTGGAGCAGACACGCTTGGCCCGCGGGGTCCGCCAGCTCCTGGTGCATTGGTGCGGCGAACCGGCGTCCTCGGCGACATGGGAGGACCTTGATGACTTCCGCCAGCAGTACCCCACCTTTCAGCTCGAGGACGAGCTGGACCTCGAGGGGGGGAGAGATGTCATGTGGGGCCGCACGTACAAATGGCAGCGGCGGGCCCGGGACATCAGGCGAGCCGCAGAGCGTGCGGCAGCAGCAAGCGGAGGCGCGCCCAGCAGCCAGGCCAAATCGAGTGGCTAAGGGGCTGGCCTTGATTTTAGGAGTTGGTTTCCTTAGTTTGCAAAGATTAGTTCGTTTCCAAAATTAGTTGGCCGATTGGCTATTTACATGTACTCCCGAAAGACAATGGGGCAAGCAACATTATCATCCCTAATCCTCTTTATCTCTCAAAGAAGCCTACGGTCGAGGGGCATAACCTCACCGGAGAAGACGGCCGACGGCTACGAACTCCGTAGCCGCGGTCCAGCCAGTCAGGGGTTCGACGCCCTTGACATACAGAGTGTAACAACTTGATAAGATACTAAACTCTGCTCGCCTTGCGACGAGGGTATGGTAGATATGGATTCTTACACGACACACTAATACAAGTGAGAATGATTTTAGTCCTTACGTTATAACCATATGTAGAGGGTCCCGCCACCATTCAAATCCCATCCATGGGCACCCTCTACCCTCCTAATATATATGGGAAAATCAGTTGCACCCTCAACTGATCTCTCCAGTATATATATATTACCTTCCATCTCTATGACTTACTTATTTGGAAAATTCATTTGATGCAAGGTGACAGTAATATAAAACAAAATATTGTTTACGCAAAATAATTCAAATCACTATGTTCAAAAGTTAGCTTGCCTGGAATCTCGTAGTTGAGATCGAAACTAGCTGGCGCTCCCAACTGACCTGTCTCCGCCTCTAATTTCTTTCCTGCATTCCCACCATATACCGCGAGGTTTAATTAAATTTTTATTAATATGAAGACAAACAATCCACAAATAAAATGTGCCCGCCTCTCTGTAGAATTTTTATTATGCCAACTTGCACTTACATAGCTAATAATGGCAAGGATTACCTAAACTATATTTGGGGTTATAGAGCATTGGGTTATCTGTGTAATTTACTAGTGTGCATCAACTAATTAACCTCTCTACTGTTCTCCTTCCTTATCCCATCGTACAGGCACAAGGCAGCTAGCATTTCTCTTCTTCTTCCTCCATTTGTTACAACTATGGCTCTCTTTCTCCTCTCCCACACTCTAATCCAAAAGCTGTTGCCCCACTGCAGCTGGCGACCTTGGTGCTTGCCACCACCAAGGCTAGCCTAAGGTAAATGCTACAAATTTTTTCCCTTTCTAGTCTCCTCCTTCCAATGCCTCTATTAATACATTCCCCTTCTTTTCTAGCAAGATTTGCATGAAGGCACTAAGAGACTGCTTCCAAGTGCTTGCTTGCTTTATGTGTGATTTACTAAGGGATGGCTATGGTAGCATGAGAAAATCACCTGATCTTTGCCTCTAGTGTACTCTTGCCTGATCCCCCACGAGCTCACAAGCTAGTGAACTCCCACCTGCAGATTCAGCTTTCCACGAACCGGCCGTCCTTCTTGCTAGCTCACCCACTTCCACCTCTTAGCCAAGCTGATGATGGTGCTCTACGCCACCATTTTGAGGTTGATTAGCTACAAATCTTGGAATGGTCGGGTTGGGGAGATGAAGATGAAGAGGGATTGGTTTCCTTACCGTGCTAAAAAGGCTAGATGTGGAAGTGAGTATCGTTCCCCTATCTACCACACTTACTCCTGTTATTTCACCTCATTTCTATACCAAGAGTAGATGGAATGGTAGCCCATGCCTCTCCCTGTTGATTCACTTTTGGTGTGGGTGTGTGTCACGAATTCACTAGGTGAGAAATTTTTACCCACTCCTTGCACTGTGTTCCTATTGACCACACTTGACCTGAGTAAAGGTGTGGCTCTCTTGCCTGTGTATAATCTGTTGTTGTTGTTTTTTCTAAGAACAATTAAATGTATAACTACATCTCTTTGATTTAATAAAATTTCGGGTTGTTTCAGTAAGTTTCAAGTTCAAACTAGAATCTAACTGAGAAACTGAAGCGGGACGTATAGATGATGGTCAGCAGCATTTCTTCTTTCCAATCTCAACAAGCATGGCCATTAGAGCCTCACACATCTGAGTGGCATCCGCCTCAGTACGATCCTTCCTCAGCGTGGAGTGCACCATCCACGCATGGTCCAGCCTCCTCTCCGGCCTCACCACCACCGAGCCGGGCACCTCGGCGTCGCGCCGCGTCACCAGCCCGTCGCTCCTGTCGCCGTAGCGCAGCCTCAGGTGAAGCGCGCTGATGGCCATGGCTGCCGACGCAGGCACGACCACAGGGAGCTTCAGAGAGGCGAGCACCGATTCGGCGTACTCAGGTGCAGACAAGAACCATGGCAATGGGAGCCATGGGAGGAGCTTGGCTTGGGCGACGTGTGACAATGACGCGAGCATCGTCGGGGCAGTGCTGGCTTCGGTGTGGAAGGAGATGATCGGCAGCTCATCGACAGGCAGCTTGTGGTTGGAGATGAAGTCCCTTCACTTGTCATATGTGAGATCCTCCAAGGCCCTTATATCACCCTGCAATTGTTTACTTGTTAAGAATATGATATGAAATGGACAAGGCATGAATAAACAATGTCATTGTATGAACAATTCATAAAGGGTTGATCTTGATTAGGTAACACAGAGACCAGGATAATGAGGACCTTGATGAGTTTGCATATGATGAGTTCCACGATCTTCCTTGTCGCCTTGTCAGCAAGCTGGCCTTCCCGAAGGATGTCGGAAGCTACCGGGGTGCCACCATATGGGCTCTGAACCAATGCCAGTCCGGCAACCTTGCCCTTGAGTTCAGACCAGTACAATGAAAGCGCCGCAGCCGCATCAACTCCACCCTTGCTATGTCCCAGGAGCAACACCTGTTTACTAGAACCCCAGTAGAGCTCTTCAATGTATAGATTCAGTTCCCGCGCATTTTTCTCCACTGATGCCTGAGTGAAGTGAAAGGTGATACAGGGACAAACGGATAGGAACACAAAAATCTAGTGCTTGACAAACATGAGAAAAGCCTTGCATGCACCCTTCTTGTGCTCAGTTACCTCACTCTGAATCCTTGCTGTATGGCAAGTAAGCCCCATCTTCGAAAAGATTCTTTTAATATTGACAAAGTAGAGTGGACTGTGATTACTAAAGTGTCCTGCATAAGGGCAGATCAATTTTAAGCTAGTCATTTTAAGATTATGTGCAAAATGATAAAGATGCCTTACCAGGGAAGAATAAGTAAACCAGTGTGCTAGGCAGATAATGCATATCATTTCTGAAACATTAAGCCTCTTTTAGTATTATTGGTCTTTGCGTGAACTGATAATAATTGAAAGTTGGACCTCCATATCGCCATATGGACTAATACCAGGAACAAATCTGTTACTTTCGCAACTAAATCTAAATGGATAGCTACATATAAAATTAAGAGTAAATTATGTGTATTTAGCTAGTTGTTACAAATGGGAGTAGTTTCTACTTCTACACAAAGGATCTGTAATATTCCTCTCGAAATGAATTTGCTGTTACTTTAAATAGGCATAACTACATAAGCAAAAAAAAATCACCTGACGCTACGCGAAAGCTCCTTGAAACGGTTTGTACCATCAAATGAACAAGGCAGTGTTTTTGTTCTTTGTAACCATCCTATATCTTTAGAAGATCCCTGTTGTCGGCGAAACAGGACTGGGGGTCCCCACAGTCGCCGGGGACGCGTGGGTCTTCGACCACGTCAGTTCCCCGGGGGCCACCTTCTGCACCGGTGACGGCCGACTATGGCCTTCCCCTGTGAATACATGGAGCCTCGGCACCGTCCTGTCCCGGGTGCCTCATCCCCGGGTACGCCACCCGAGTGCCGGGTGCCGACTGCCTCGGTCCTGGGTCCCGGCTGCCGACTGCCTCAGTCCCGGGTCCCGGGTGCCGACTGACTCGGCTACAGTGACGGCTGGTGACGGCCCCCCGTGGGCCCGCTCCCGGCCTCGATAAGATCGGCTTCCCCCGGTCGGCATCGGGTTCTCCCAGCGATCGGCATCTCCCGGATGGTCGGCATCGGCGTCTCCCAGTCGGATCGGCCTCTCCCGGCGATCGGCCTCTCCCGGTCGGCATCGGCTCCTTCCAGTCGGATCGGCCTCTCCCGGCGATCGGCCTCTCCCGGTCGGCATCGACTCCTTCTGGCGATCGGCTTCTCCCGGTCGGCATCAGCTACCTGCATTAACGACGAGGCAACCGGGCGTGACGCGCCTGGCTTCTGTGGGCCCGCTTCCTGTGCCGTCAGAAACTCCTTTTGACTATGGAGGCTTCCTTCGCTGTGTAGTTAGAACCTTTTGACTATGCAGGCGCCCTTTTTCCACGTCCAGGCGGCAGGGGCGTGCTCCGTCACATCCTTATGACTTTAGTCGCCTGCAGCAGCACCAACTCCGGCTTGGGAGCAGCAGGCGGACGTGCGCGACAAGACGGCGACAAGACAATGAGAAGACAAACCATACCTAGCCCTCTCGTGTATCTCGGCACTGTGGACTCCCCTTGGCGATAAAAGGAGGATCCATGCCACATTCTAGAGGACAGCCTCAGCTTCGGCAGAGCTCAAGCTTAGGCAGAGGGGGCTTAAGCATTAGCAACCACCGAAGGCAGAGTTGACAGTAGAGCTGCCCCTAGTCGATCAACCCCTCCTGGTCGAGAACTTCTCCTGGTCGAGAGCTTCTCCCGGTCGAGAACTTGTCCCAGTCGAGGCCTTGGTCTTCTACCGCAGCTCGTGTGAGTCTCCTTCGAGTCTGGCATCCGGCAGAGCGGCCGGGGCCGGTGAACACCTTGTAACACAGCAAACCACATTCTCCCACATAGCCAAACACACAGGAGTAGGGTATTACGCCTCCGCGTGGCCCGAACCTGTATAAATCCTCCTGTCCCCTTTGTGCGCCATCGTCGAGATTCAGACGGTCCGTTCCCTAAACAGACGCTCCGAACCTCGCTATCTCTCATCCCGAGCATCGATCTATCCATCGATCCACCGGACGCCGCGTTCGCCTGAGAACAACTCCCCTGGCCGAAACTAAAAGGGGGGTCTCCTGACCTCCCGCCGTCGAGGTTTCATCCTCCGACAGCTGGCGCGCCAGGTAGGGGGAGTTTCCTTTTTAGGTGGTACGCCGGCGTCTCCAACACCGGCACGTTTCATGGCAGGAGGCCATCACCTGCGAGTTTACAGCGAGGAGTCCAGCAGCTACACCCCGCCGGGCAATGCTAGCCCGGTGGTGAAGCCGCCACAGTGCACCTCTCCGCCTCCCGAGGCCCCCGGTAGGGGCACTGGAGAGGATGGAAGCTCTCACGTTCCGCGTTACGATGGAGTAGGAGGAAGCGCCAGAAGGCCAAGGCGGCAGCCGAGAGCATCGCCTTGGCGGCTACGGGCAACCCCCGGAGCTATGTTGCCCGCGGAGGCGATGACGGCGGCAAGCGGCAAAGGGCCACACATGTGTCGCCGCCGCCGACAACGGTCCGGAAGTGGTGCCCCCTCCACCAGACGGGCTGGCACGACCTTACCGAGTGCCGCGCCGTCCAGGGCTCAGCCAGGCATGTCAAGTTGGCGATATCCCGGGGGTGGTGCGCCTTCCACGACACGGACCGGCACGACCTCACGGAGTGCCGTGCCGTCCAGCACTTGGCCGAGCGTCTCGAGCCAGCCATAGCCCGGAAGTGGTGCCCCGTCCACGAGTTGGACTCGCACGACCTCACGGAGTGCCGCGCCGTCCAAAAGCTGGCCCAACGCGTCAAGAAGTCCCGGCAGGAGCGGCGATAGGCGAAGCCCCATCAAGGAAATTCGGACGGTCCGATCCCTTAGCGGACGGTCCGAGCCCTTGATGGGCGAGCTGATAGCAGGAGTTCGGACGATCCGATCCCATAGTGGACGGTCCGAATCCCGCTCCCGATCTGGAACAGCTTCAACGGGGCACGAGTACCCGGACAGCATCGCCTCGACAAGGGCGGCTCCGGGGAAGTCGTCCCGATATGGTCCATATCCTTACCCGGGCCCCCGTGGCCGGGCACATATCGACCATACATACAAACCATATTCCAGTCCGGGGCCTCTGGGTCCCGGGCACATATTTGAGCCGAGGCACGGATTCCCGAATCCGCGCCCCGGGCCCGACACCGAGGAGGCCGAACCAGGGCAGCCTCACCAAGGAGAGTGCAAGCCTAGGAACGCGACACCCAGAATAGGGCGCGAAGCCCGGACAGCACCGCCCCAGCGAGAATGCGTCTGGAAGGTCGTCTCACATTCCATATTCAAGCCCGGGCCCCCGGAACCCGGCTTATATCAAAACCATATTCCAGTCCGGGGCCCCCGGGTCCCGGACACATATCCTCCGCATGACAGCAAGGGCCCCCGGGTCTCGAGCACATGCCTCTCCCCAATATCGAGGCTCGCGAGGGAAGCGAGTTCGAGCTCCATCCCTAGGCACATCAAGCATCTTCACAAATCTATCTGTATAAACATCCTGTAAGTTGCGGTGAGTCCGGGCCAGCGCCGGATTTCTCTAAAATCTCAGCGCTGGCCGGGGCCCCAGGTATATACACTTTACATAAGCAGCGTTTTTAATATCCTTCCCGGTCTCGTTCCTCTCGTATTTTTCCGTGTGTTGCGTTCGTGGCAGTCTCACCCCTGGGGATACCATCGGGCCGCGCCGGTACGGCGGCTGGGTTATGCGCAAAACCTAGCCACCATACGGGCGCGACCACGAGGACGCCTTCGGGAGGTGATTGACGCCACGGCTCGTAGCATGGGATGGACGAAGGAACGAACCGGATGCTCTCACAGTTCGTCATGTGCAGATTAGACCATTTCCCGACAGGTTTTAGGCAGGCTTTCCGAACCTCGACGCGGGCTGCGGAGGCCGGCCTGGCCGACTCCTCCCCGGCAACCGCCGAGGCGCCGGATGCTCCGTTGCCTAGCGAGCCCGTGCCCGGTCAAGTCTGTTCCCGCGGCATCGCAGCGCTCCCTGGGCCAATTTCACCCGGGGACATGGAGGGCCCCCAGACCCAGAAGACGGGAGGGGTCGAGCCTACGGATTTAACCGATTCCGCGAGGCTCGCGCTCGGTCGCTCGCGGCCCCTTGGTCCCAGGGCTCTCGGGGATCCGAGCGCTACGGCAGTTCGCGGCGAATCGACCTGGTACTCGGCGCTCCCGGGGGCGAGCAACGCTCCCGGCCCCGGGATCGTGCTCGCGGAGCCATACTGCCACTCGCAACGTCTAGATATGTAACCTCATCCGACTTACATATTGCATAAATTGTATTCTTCCTCCATTTGTGTGGACAGCCTAGGTTCCCAGGGCGGGCTGCGGAGCCCGACCTGGCCAGCTCCTCCCCGGCCGCCGGATGCTTCGCTGCCTGGCAACCTCCTGCCGGTCAGGGCCAGTTCCCGAGAGGCTCCCGGTGAGTCAAAAGTCTGTTCTCGCGGCCTCGCAGCACTCCTTGGGCCAACGGCACCCGGGGGCACGTAGGGCCCCCGGATCTGGAAGATGGAAGGGGCCAAACCTACGGACTTCGTCGCTCCGCAAGGCTCGCGTCCGGATTGCTCGCGCCCCCGGGGACCGGCTTCCTGGGGCGTTCAACCGTCGCGTTCGCTGCTCCTAGGGACCGAGCTCCCGGGGCAGGCGGCTGCACCAGGGCCCGGACAGGGGCCTTAGGCCCAACGGCTGTTCGTAGCTGCTGGCTATCGCTGTCGGATGGCGCCCCGTACTCGGCGTTCCCAGGCATGGGGCCCCGAGTACAAGCAACCTCCGAACAACACAATAAACCAAGGTACAAAAATATAAACATGATCATATACATATGCAAATATCTCTCTTTGTACAAGACAGGCAAAGACGGAGTGTAAGTACGAGCGAGGCCCGGAGATGTCGACGCACGAGGGGAGGACTGGACCTCGGGTCCCAGGCACATATCTTCCACATGTCAGCCGGGGCCCCCGGGTCCCGGGCACATGTCTGCTCCCGATGCCAAGAGCTCGCTCCCTCCCGAGGAAGCCGAGCCCAAGTTCGGTCCCTGTCAAGCCGGGATCGGAGAGCACATAACAGAAGCCGGAATACTTCTTCAGCGAGGCGGCGCACCTCACTCATAACCAGCAGAGCCTTAAGCGCTATCTTAAGCATAAGGTTTGGGCCCGGTCACTCCAGGTCGGGGACTTTGTCCTCCACTGTGTCCTCGCATGTACCGGAGAGAAGTAAATCTTCCTACCATGGGAAGGCCCCTTCCTGGTGATCGGTGTTTCTCAAACCGGGCTCGGTAAGACTGGGCCAGGAGGGTGGATTCTGCTCCCCAATCCATGGCGCATCAAGCATCTTCGCGAACCTTATCTGCGAATACATCCCGTAAGTACGACGTGCCCGGGCCAGCGCCGGATTGCTCAAATCTCAGCGCTAGCCGGGGCTCCCATGTGTATACCCTTTACTAAACAGCAACTTTAATCTCTTTCCCGGTTCCGTGCCTTTTGTCTTTTTCCGTGTGTTGCGTTCATGGCGGTCTCACCCCCTGGGGGGCATAATCGGGCCGTGCCTGTGCAGCGGCTAGGTTACGCGTAATTATTGGTTCCCTAGCAGCAAGCTACCGTATCCCCCTGTCCAATCCCCGGACATCGTTCAAGTCCCGGGGCCGAGGGAGCGCCCCTCCGGGTAGGTGCCCCGAACCCCTGCTGGCTTACGGTGTCCCGTTGGGTTGGCTTCGGGCCCGGTCCCTTCCGCTGCTAGGAGGCAGAATGCTTATGCATAATCCTTTCCTCCGCACAGTCGTGACTGCGAAGAGCCCCTTGGGAGGCAGTAGACGCCACGATTCGTAGCACGGAATGGACAAAAGGACGAACCAAATACTCTCACAGTTCATCGTGCGTAGAATACATTGATTCCTAGTAGCCTTGCCGCACGCTCGGGGGCATGGAGGGCCCCCGGGCCCGGAAGACAGTCGCAGGCGGAGGCAGAAGAGAACTGCCACTTTCATCGGCCTCTTCATCGGCCATCGGCTCTACCAGATGTTCGCGCCCGGAGGCGCCGTCGCACGGGGAGAGGTCGCTGGCCTTCTTCGGATCGGACCCCGGGCGGCGTCAGAAGGGGACCGGCGTCTTCCTCAACCTCTTCGTCAGGCATCGGCCCTACAAGGTGCTCGCCGCGGTCGAGGAACCCTGCCTCCGGGGCAGCGGACTAGGCCATGGCCTCCCGCGCCTCCTCGTGAACCACCGTGACTTCCTCGCGCGCGGCGAACTGACACCCCCGAGACGCGAGCCCGGCCCCTTGGGCCCGGACTCTTCCCTCTTGGAGAGTGTTTCCTTCTCCCGCGCCTCCATCTCGGACCAGGCGCGAGAGGCCTCGTCGGCGGCAGAATTCGGTGGCGGCCTCCGATCGGACGACGCACCTTTCTGCTGCCGCGATCCCCGGCCAGCGGATCACCACGAAGAACTCGGTGGCGACTGTACGGGCGGCGAGCTGCTGCATCGTCATCGCGATCGCTGCTGCCAGCCTTCCTCAACACTTCACTCCAAATTTCCGACCCGGGTCCCGGGATCCCGGGTACATATCTGCCGCATTATAGCCGGGGCCCCCGGGTCCCGGCCCATATCAGTTTCCGGCGAACCAAGCTCCACCAGCTCAAGATGAACCAGGCGGACCCAGCGTCCCCTCGTTTCTTCAAAGACATGGCCCTGTTCCTGCTCGGAGCGGTTCCGGCCGAGCAACAGGGCCAGGGGCCACTGTCGGCGAAACGGGACTAGGGGTCCCCACAGTCGCCAGGGACGCGTGGCTCTTCGGCCACGTCAGTTCCCCGGGGGCCACCTTCTGCACCGGTGACGGCCGACTATGGCCTTCCCCTGTGAATACTTGGAGCCCCGGCACCGTCCTATCCTGAGTGCCTCATCCCCGGGTACGCCACCCGAGTGCCGGGTGCCGACTGCCTCGGTCTCGGTCTTGGGTGCCAACTGCCTTGGTCCCGGGTCCTAGGTGCCGACTGCCTCGGTCCCGGGTCTCGGGTGCCGATTGCCTCGGTCCCGAGTCCCGGGTACCAACTGACTCGGCTACACGTGACGGCTAGTGACGGCCCCCCGTGGGCCCGCTCTTGGCCTCGATAAGATCGGCTTCCCCCGGTCGGCATCGGCTTCTCCCGGCGATCGGCATCTCCCGGATGGTCGGCATCGGCGTCTCCCGGTGATCGGCCTCCCCGGTCGGCATCGGTCCTTCCAGTCGGATCGGCCTCTCCCGGCGATCGGCCTCTCCCGGTCGGCATCGACTCCTTCTGGTGATCGGCTTCTCCCGGTCGGCATCAGCTACCCGCATTAACGACGAGGCGACCGGGCGTGACGCGCCTGGCTTCCGTGGGCCTGCTTCCTGTGCCGTCAGAAACTCCTTTTGACTATGGAGGCTTCCTTCGCTGTGTAGTCAGAACCTTTTGACTATGCAGGCGCCCTTTTTCCACGTCCAGGCGGCAGGTGCGTGCTCCGTCACATCCTTACGACTTTAGCCGCCTGCAGCAGCACCAACTCTGGCGTGGGAGCAGCAGGCGGACGTGCGCGACAAGACGGCGACAAGACAGTGAGAAGACAAACCATACCTAGCCCTCTCGTGTATCTCGGCACTGTGGTGTAACGACCCGTTTTTCCATTCCCGCTAGTTGTCGCTTTCCCGATCTCCCTTCCTATCCTGTCAGCTGTGCCCCAGTTTTTCTCCCTGGCCAGCCGACTACCTTCTCCCTTGAGCCGAGTAGATTGCTACTCAGTCCTTGTATCCTACCCTTTTCTTTGTCTTACTCGGACCTCCTTGCTGCCGAGTAAGCACTGAGAAGTGGCCGACTACCTTGTTGTTACCTATTGTTTCTCTGTCCCCTGAGTTGCACCCACCCGTTGGATGCCGACTACCGAAGTGGAGAAGAATCAGTTTTCACCTGCCTGCAGCGCCGCTTGGACCGATGGACAATAACCTGTTGCATCGCTTGGACCGGTGGTCAGTCCGAAGCCCTGTCAGTGAGATTTCTCCAACCTGTCCTAGCCTTGACCTTAATGTCTCATCGTAGCTACAGTATCTACCAACTCCCTGACCACGCCAGACTCCCAAGTCAATCCCGGCGTGAACATCAAATCCTTTGTTAGTTCACCTTGACTTTTTCTCCCTACCCATTGCCCAGCTCCACCGTGCCTCACCTTTGCACGCCGGCTATATATTGAGCCATCCGTGCTCCTTCTTCCTTTGTTTGCAAACCGGCCAGCTCCAGCTCTGCTTAGTTGTCGTTCTCCTCTCAAGCTTTGGAGCTCTGTCGCCTGGTTCGCAAGCCTGGTTCAGCCAACTGCCACTTTCTCTGCAGCCCACTACTTCTTGATCCTTTTCTTGGTGTTTTAACCCTCCTGCTTATCAGTGTTTCTTTCTGCTTGTTCAGAGCCTGAACCGGTGGACGATCCCGAAGCCGTCTTCGCCGTGGAAGACCCCTCCTTGGAACAAGGCAAGCCTCTTTGATCATATTGTTTCCCATATATGCAAAACTATGTTGTTTGGAAAATATTATGCATGTTTAGTTTACACCTTTTAAACTATTGGCCTCGGTTTACAAGCGAAACCGATGGACCTACCCAGTAGCCGCACACATTTGGTAGGATGTTGATATATTTCTCCCTTGAGAGCCCCACAAATGGCACGCCGGCATCTTGTCTACAGATTTGACTGCCGAGTAGAATGGCTTAGTTCTGCAACGTTGTTTGTCGTTTGGGAAAACTTTGGGTTTTACTAAACTGATTGGAAAACCCGATACCTTGTGTATCGGCGTGTTTTGTGAAATAAAGACAGCTTGTGAAAATCTTGGTGTACAGAGACAGCGCCTGTGTGGCATGGCTATGTATTACCGATAAGGACCATTTCCTTTGGGGATTCTATCTGAGCATCTTACAGTGCGACCATACGGGTATTATGGGATGCCCCTGGCCGAGTAACTAGTAAGTTTAGGGAAGTTCAGTGCCGACCACTGAATCCTGTGTGGATCCTTCGGCTCGCATTGGATAACCCTAGACTGGCTTTGGAAATGGCCTTGTCATGAATTTCTAAGTACGGGCCAGTACTCGGTGTAATTTTCGTGTCGGATGGGTAAAGCGCACACCCTCTGCAGAGATTAGCAGAACTGTTCGAACAGCCGTGCCCACGGTTAAGGGCGATGTAAGGTGATTTCCATAGCGTAGATTTGTTTGCTTGTGGTTTGTGAAAATGTTTGATGGAAAGGGAACCGTGACCAGAGTTTGCCGAGTAAGCAAACGGAAGGCCTGTGTGGCCAGAAACGGATCTGTGTGATCCGGGGTGTTAAGCACCGTAAACAAGTGTGTGAAAAGTAAACAGGATGAAGATCATGCTCCCGGGTTGTAGCCAGGGCAGCAAATTTAAGCCCCCGGGTTGTAGCCAGGGCGGCAGTTGTGCAGTTGTCTTCGGGTTGTAGCCAGAAGACGGAATTGATCACGCTCCCGGGTTGTAGCTAGGGCAGCAGGTTGATCAAGTTGGGCTCCCGGGTTGTAGCCAAGGAAGCCAGATGAGCAAGCTTGAGCTCCCGGGTTGTAGCCAGGGAAGCAAGATAGCGAGTTGCGCCCCCGGGTTGTAGCCAAGGCGGCGGCTGAGATTTGGTTGTAGCCGAGTCTCAGGGTCAACGAGTGGTTGTAGCTACTCGGGAGATACAGGACCAGCAAATGCGAAGTAAAAGATGATACATATGTATATGCTTGATTCATTAAGTGACGAGTTATTGAAAAGCAACTTGCGGAATGGATCGAGGCGTGAGCCTCTTTCCGACAACTAAAAATTGAGTTCACTAGGGTTTGCAAAGAAAAGAGTTTCTAAAGGCAGTTTCTTGCAAATAAAACCGTTTGCCTTTTTGTCTGGCCGACATGGCATCTTTTCCCGGCTTGCTGAGTACGAAAGTACTCACCTTGTTCATATATATGTATAGTAGGTTTTGGAGAAGAAGACGAAGATCCAACTGCTGCCGAGTTCCTCCAAGACCAGGCCGACTACGAAGACTTCTGAAGGTTTCGAGCCTAGTTCCCAACCGAGCCTGTGGAGTAGTTTTTGTCCAGCTTCCGCCCTGTTTTGCTGTTTTCGCTAGTTCACCTGTTGCTTATTTTTGCCCATCCTGGGTTTGTCCTGGATGGATCTCCTTGTATATATATATATGTGTACTCTGATATGTATTATTGTAACTCTGAGTTATATCATTGTTGTGCGTACCCGACTATTGATCCTGGGATCGGGTGCCGTATGCACATGGTGGCCTTCCACCTAGTCGGGAGGCGTCACAGGAATGGTATCAGAGCAAAGGTTGGCCCTAGGAACGAAACCCCACTCGTGTAGATGTCCTTGAGGATCTTATTTTGAAAACTATGATATTTGCGAAAGTCTAGGACTTGTCTGGGTATCTTTCTCTGCCTTGTAGATTTTGAAAATATTTTTGAAACTTTTGGTTACCTAACTATCCTTGGCTCCTGCGTGGATCTTTGGTATCAGCCCTTAGGTTCCAGTGCCCTATCTGTCTTCTTTTCATCATGGCTGGGTTCCCGAGTAGGATCTTTGTCCTGCTGCTTGAATCTATCTTGCAGATCTTGTTGCTCCTTCATCTGTTCTATCGGTTTGGTTGCCGATAACCTTGCTAAACCTTTCTCCCTTGGTTGCCCTTTTCTAGGACCAGATGGCAGAACGTCAGCGCCGGAATGTTCGTGCTCCAGCTCACTTGGGTTTTGAAGACCAAGGTCCAGTCCGCAACAACCTGCTTACCACCACGGAGGAACAAGAAGTGGAGCAGACTCATGATCGGATGTCCGGAAATGACCGTGCAGCCGGCCATGATACCTTTGACGCTGCAGCAGCAAACCCTGGAGGATTGCCTCAACCTCCTCACCTCCCAGTAGACCCCCAGCAGCTTATGGCCATCCAGACCCAGATCTTGCAAGGCATTGCTCAGAACTTCGCTGCAATGCAGCCTCTTCTCCATCAAGCTCCACCAGCACAAGCTCATGGCCGCTCCAAGCTTGCCGACTTCATGAGGTCCCGTCCAGCCGAGTTTTCGCAGACTGCTGAGCCAGTGGAGGCTGATGACTGGCTGAAGGATATGGACAGAAAGCTAAACCTAGTGCAGTGCACACCTATGGAGAAAACCCAGTTTGCTGCACATCAACTTCGTGGACCAGCAGCCGACTGGTGGGAGAACTACTGTGCTGCCCATCAAGATGCCGCCATCATTGCCTGGCCCGAGTTTGTTGAAGCCTTCAGAGCTGCACATGTCCCAGAAGGAGTAATAGACATTAAGAGAGAAGAATTCAACAACCTCAAGCAGGGACATTCCAGCATCAGCGAGTACCTGAGCAGGTTCAACCATCTAGCTCGCTATGCACCAGAGGACGTGAACACGGATAAGAAGAAAATCAGAAGGTTTCTGAAGGGGATGAATGTGGCAATGAAGATCTAGCTTCTTGCCCATGACTTCCCTACTTTCCAACACATGGTCAACAGAGCCCTAGTGGTTGAAGACGCGAGGAAGGAGATCGAAGTTTTTCGCAAGCGCAAGGCATCCCAGATGCAGACTCGTGGTAGTCCGAGTACCAGGCCTTATCTCCCCAGTCCTTCCCGTCAGTTTGCCCCACCCCAGTTTCAAGAGCAGGTGTTTCGCCCATCTGCTTCCCGCCCGGCTTCTTCTGTTCAGTCCCGTCCTTTCAGTGCAAGTACCGGTGCAAGTCGCCCTACCCCAGCCGGCCTACAGCAGAGGAGTATTCCGAGTGCCCCAAGAAGCCGATGCTACAACTGCAACGAGTTGGGTCACTTTGCCCGACACTGTCCCCAGAAGCAAGACCCTGCAACCTCTGGACGCCCCAACGCCAGCGCTTCAAGACCCCCTATGTTTAGTCGAGGACAGCCGACTACACATGCTAGTGGATCTGCCTCCCGTGCCCCTCCGGCCTTTGGACGTGGCCGAGTCAATCATATCCAGTCGGAGATAGCCCGAGAAGCTTCAGATGTGGTAATGGGTACGTTTCTTGTCAACTCCGTACCTGCAGTTGTTCTGTTTGATTCTGGAGCATCGCATTCCTTTATTTCTCAATCTTTTGTGGATAAGTATGGTTGGGATATTCAAGGTCTTAGGATACCTATGGTCATACACTCCCCTGGCAAGGAATTTAGGTCAGACCAGTCTTGCCCTGGAGTTAACCTGGTAATTGCAGGAGTTAGTTTCTCAGCCAACCCCATTGTCCTGGAATCACAAGGCTTGGATTTGATTCTAGGCATGGACTGGTTAGCTAAGCACAAAGGCCGAATAGACTGTGCAACTAGCACCATAACCCTGCAGTGCCCTTTTGGACAAGAAGTAAAGTTTGCCTCTCCTGGAAATCCTAAAAGCCAATCTCTCCTGAGCTCTGTGCAAATGGCCCCTTTGGAAGGAGTGCCGGTGATCAATGAGTACCCTGATGTCTTTCCAGACAGTCTACCCGGAATGCCCCCTGATAGAGAGATGGAGTTCTCTATAGAGTTGCTACCCGGCACAGCACCCATATCCAAGAGACCCTATAGAATGGCGGCTAAAGAGTTAGCCGAAGTGAAAAAGCAAATAGAAGAACTTGAGAGCCTAGGTTTTGTGCGACCTAGCACATCACCTTGGGGAGCTCCAGTGCTCCTAGTGGAAAAGAAAGATAAGACCAAGAGGATGTGCGTTGATTATCGCGCACTGAATGGAGTAACCATCAAGAATAAGTATCCTCTACCAAGGATTGATGATCTGTTCGACCAGCTGCAAGGAGCTAAAGTTTTCTCTAAGGTTGACTTGAGATCAGGATACCACCAGTTGAAGATCAGACCTGAGGATATACCCAAGACAGCTTTCCTGACCCGTTATGGATTATATGAGTATACAGTGATGTCCTTCGGACTCACTAATGCCCCAGCTTTCTTCATGAGTCTTATGAATAAAGTATTCATGGAATATCTCGACAAGTTTGTCGTGGTATTCATGGATGATATCCTAATCTTCTCCAAGGACGAGCAAGAACATGTTGGACATTTGAGAATGGTTCTCGGAAAGCTAAGAGAGCACCAGTTGTTTGCCAAGTACTCGAAGTGTGAGTTCTGGCTAGACCGAGTTGCTTTTCTCGGGCATGTGGTCACTGCCCAAGGAGTGGAAGTGGACCCGGGGAAAGTGAGAGACGTGCTTTCTTGGAAATCCCCGACTACGGTCACGGAAGTGAGAAGTTTCCTAGGTTTGGCTGGTTATTATCGGAGAATCATTGAAGGATTTTCAAGGATTGCCAAACCAATGACAGGATTGCTAAAGAAGGAAAAGAAGTTTGAGTGGGATGACGCCTGTGAGAAAAGTTTCCTGGAATTAAGGAAAAGGCTGACTACACCACCTGTGTTGATCCTTTCGGATATTAGGAAAGACTTTGAGGTATACTGTGATGCATCCCGACTAGGCATAGGCTGTGTACTTATGCAGGAAGGAAGAGTGGTTGCTTATGCCTCAAGACAGTTAAGACCCCATGAGCTGAACTACCCGACCCATGACCTAGAGTTGTCAGCGGTAGTGCATGCCTTGAAGATATGGCGCCACTACCTAGTCGGAAATCGGTGTGAAGTATACACTGATCACAAAAGCCTAAAGTACATCTTCACTCAGACCGAGCTTAATCTCAGACAAAGAAGATGGCTTGAGTTGATTAAAGATTACGACCTTGGGATATATTACCACCCTGGCAAGGCAAATGTTGTTGCCGATGCCCTCAGTCGGAAAGTCCATTGTAATGCCATCTTGGCCCTGCCTCTTCAACCTGAGTTAAGTCGAGAACTGGAAAAGCTAAGGATAAATATGGTCAAGCCAGGAACGCTGGCGACTTTGTTGGTTCAACCTACATTGGAAGATCATATCAGAGAAGCTCAAAAGGTAGATGAAAAGATCGTCTCTATTAAGGAAAGTATGGCCGAAGGGAAAGCCCCCGAGTACTCTGTTGATAGCAAAGGGACTGTTTGGTTTGGAAGACGCATTTGTGTGCCCGACAGAGAGGAAATCCGAGACTTAATCTTGAGAGAAGCCCATGAGTCCGCTTATTCCATCCACCCAGGAAGTACCAAGATGTACCAGGATATAAAGGATCATTACTGGTGGCCTGGAATGAAGCGAGATATTGCTGAGTACGTTGCAGTTTGTGACATTTGTCAAAGGGTTAAAGCAGAGCATCAGAAGCCAGCAGGATTGCTTCAGCCCTTGAGGATACCCGAATGGAAATGGGAAGAAATAGGAATGGATTTCATCGTTGGATTACCTAAGACCCCAACAGGACATGATTCCATCTGGGTAATAGTGGACCGACTGACCAAAGTCGCCCACTTTATCCCCGTCAAGACAACCTACCCGGCTAAGAAGTTAGCCGAGTTGTATCTGACCAAGGTTATCTGCCAACATGGAGTCCCAAAGAAGATCATGTCTAACCGAGGAGCTCAGTTCACCTCCCACTTCTGGCAAAAGTTGCATGAGGCAATGGGCACTAATCTCAATTTCAGTACTGCATATCACCCCTAGACGGATGGACAGACCGAGCGAGTAAACCAGATCGTGGAAGATATGCTAAGAGCATGTGCCCTGGATTTTGAAGGAACATGGGATCTCTGTCTGCCTTATGCCGAGTTCTCCTACAACAACAGCTATCAGGCCAGTATCCAGATGGCCCCCAATGAAGCTCTATATGGACGCAAGTGTAGAACTCCACTCTGTTGGACAGACGTAGGAGAAAAGATGGTTTTTGGACCGGACATTTTGAAAGAGGCAGAAGAGCGAGTTAAGGTCATCCGAGAGCGCTTAAAGACAGCCCAAGCCCGACAGAAGAACTATGCAGATAATCGGAGACGAGAGCTCGAGTTTCAGATAGGAGACCATGTGTATCTCCGAGTATCACCCCTGCGAGGAACAAAGAGATTCGGGATGAGTGGAAAGCTAGCGCCTCGCTACATCGGACCTTACCCTATCATTGACAGACGTGGAGTGGTGGCGTATCAACTAGAGTTGCCCGAAGAATTCTCTGACGTCCACGACGTGTTTCATGTGTCCCAATGGAAGAAATGTCTTCGCATCCCAGAAGAACAAGTTCCGTTGGAAGAGATCAGCGTACAACGCAACCTTACGTACAAGGAACGCCCGACTCGGATTCTTGAGACAAGGGAAAGATGTACAAGACGAAAGACAATCAGATTCTGCAAAGTGCAATGGAGTAACCATTCGGAAGATGAAGCAACATGGGAGCAAGAAGACCGCCTTCAAGCTGAGTACCCGGAGCTTTTCGCCGATTAGCGGAATCTCGCGACGAGATTCTGTTAAGTGGGGGAGGTTTGTAACGACCCGTTTTTCCTTTCCCGCTAGTTGTCGCTTTCCCGAGCTCCCTTCCTATCCTGTCAGCTGTGCCCCAGTTTTTCTCCCTGGCCAGCCGACTACCTTCTCCCTTGAGCTGAGTAGATTGCTACTCAGTCCTTGTATCCTACCCTTTTCTTTGTCTTACTCGGACCTCCTTGCTGCCGAGTAAGCACTGAGAAGTGGCCGACTACCTTGTTGTTACCTGTTGTTTCTCTGTCCCCCGAGTTGCACCCACCCGTTGGATGCCGACTACCAAAGTGGAGAAGAATCAGTTTTCACCTGCCTGCAGCGCCGCTTGGACCGATGGACAATAACCTGTTGCATCGCTTGGACCGGTGGTCAGTCCGAAGCCCTGTCAGTGAGATTTCTCCAACCTGTCCTAGCCTTGACCTTAATGTCTCATCGTAGCTACAGTATCTACCAACTCCCTGACCACGCCAGACTCCCAAGTCAATCCCGGCGTGAACATCAAATCCTTTGTCAGTTCACCTTGACTTTTTCTCCCTACCCGTTGCCCAGCTCCACCGTGCCTCACCTTTGCACGCCGGCTATATATTGAGCCATCCGTGCTCCTTCTTCCTTTGTTTGCAAACCGGCCAACTCCAGCTCTGCTTAGTTCTCGTTCTCCTCTCAAGCTTTGGAGCTCTGTCGCCTGGTTCACAAGCCTGGTTCAGCCGACTGCCACTTTCTCTGCAGCCCACTACTTCTTGATCCTTTTCTTGGTGTTTTAACCCTCCTGCTTATCAGTGTTTCTTTCTGCTTGTTCAGAGCCTGAACCGGTGGACGATCCCGAAGCCGTCTTCGCCGTGGAAGACCCCTCCTTGGAACAAGGCAAGCCTCTTTGATCATATTGTTTCCCATATATGCAAAAGTATGTTGTTTGGAAAATATTATGCATGTTTAGTTTACACCTTTTAAACTGTTGGCCTCGGTTTACAAGCGAAACCGATGGACCTACCCAGTAGCCGCACATATTTGGTAGGATGTTGATATATTTCTCCCTTGAGAGCCCCACAAATGGCACGCCGGCATCTTGTCTACAGATTTGACTGCCGAGTAGAATGGCTTAGTTCTGCAACGTTGTTTGTCGTTTGGGAAAACTTTGGGTTTTACTAAACTGATTGGAAAACCCGATACCTTGTGTATCGGCGTGTTTTGTGAAATAAAGACAGCTTGTGAAAATCTTGGTGTACAGAGACAGCGCCTGTGTGGCATGGCTATGTATTACCGATAAGGACCGTTTCCTTTGGGGATTCCATCCGAGCATCTTACAGTGCGACCATACGGGTATTATGGGATGCCCCTGGCCGAGTAACTAGTAAGTTTAGGGAAGTTCAGTGCCGACCACTGAATCCTGTGTGGATCCTTCGGCTGGCATTGGATAACCCTAGACTGGCTTTGGAAATGGCCTTGTCACGAATTTCTGAGTACGGGCCAGTACTCGGTGTAATTTTCGTGTCGGATGGGTAAAGTGCAGACCCTCTACAGAGTTTAGCAGAACTGTTCGAACAGCCGTGCCCACGGTTAAGGGCGATGTAAGGTGATTCCCATAGCGTAGATTTGTTTGCCTGTGGTTTGTGAAAATGTTTGATGGAAATGGAACCGTGACCAGAGTTTGCCGAGTAAGCAAACGGAAGGCCTGTGTGGCCAGAAACGGATCTGTGTGATCCGGGGTGTTAAACACCGTAAACAAGTGTGTGAAAAGTAAACAGGATGAAGATCATGCTCCCGGGTTGTAGCCAGGGCAGCAAATTTAAGCCCCCGGGTTGTAGCCAGGGCGGCAGTTGTGCAGTTGTCTTCGGGTTGTAGCCAGAAGACGGAATTGATCACGCTCCCGGGTTGTAGCCAGGGCAGCAGGTTGATCAAGTTGGGCTCCCGGGTTGTAGCCAGGGAAGCCAGATGAGCAAGCTTGAGCTCCCGGGTTGTAGCCAGGGAAGCAAGATAGTGAGTTGCGCCCCCGGGTTGTAGCCAGGGCGGCGGCTGAGATTTGGTTGTAGCCGAGTCTCAGGGTCAACGTGTGGTTGTAGCTACTCGGGAGATACAGGACCAGCAAATGCGAAGTAAAAGATGATACATATGTATATGCTTGATTCATTAAGTGGCGAGTTGTTGAAAAGCAACTTGCGGAATGGATCGAGGCGTGAGCCTCTTTCCGACAACTAAAAATGGAGTTCACTAGGGTTTGCAAAGAAAAGAGTTTCTAAAGGCAGTTTCTCGGAAATAAAACCTTTTGCCTTTTTGTCTGGCTGACATGGCATCTTTTCCCGGCTTGCTGAGTACGAAAGTACTCACCTTGTTCATATATATGTATAGTAGGTTTTGGAGAAGAAGACGAAGATTCGACTGCTGCCGAGTTCCTCCAAGACCAGGCCGACTACGAAGACTTCTGAAGGTTTCGAGCCTAGTTCCCAACCGAGCCTGTGGAGTAGTTTTTGTCTAGCTTCCACCCTGTTTTGCTGTTTTTGCTAGTTCACCTGTTGCTTATTTTTGCCCATCCTGGGTCTGTCCTGGATGGATCTCCTTGTATATATATATATGTGTACTCTGATATGTATTATTGTAACTCTGAGTTTTATCATTGTTGTGCGTACCCGACTATTGATCCTGGGATCGGGTGCCGTATGCACATGGTGGCCTTCCACCTAGTCGGGAGGCGTCACATGTGGACTCCCCTTGGCGATAAAAGGAGGATCCATGCCACATTCTAGAGGACAGCCTCAGCTTCGGCAGAGCTCGAGCTTAGGCAGAGGGGGCTTAAGCATTAGCAACCGCCAAAGGCAGAGTTGACAGTAGAGCTGCCCCTAGTCGATCAACCCCTCTTGGTCGAGAACTTCTCCTGGTCGAGAGCTTCTCCCGGTCGAGAACTTCTCCCAGTCGAGGCCTTGGTCTTCTACCGCAGCTCGTGTGAGTCTCCTTCGAGTCCGACGTCCGGCAGAGCGGCCAGGGCCGGTGAACACCTTGTAACACAGCAAACCACATTCTCCCACATAGCCAAACACACAGGAGTAGGGTATTACGCCTCCGCGCGGCCCGAACCTGTATAAATCCTCCTGTCCCCTTTGTGCGCCATCGTCGAGATTCGGACGGTCCGTTCCCTAAACGGACGGTCCGAACCGCGCTGTCTCTCATCCCGAGCATCGATCTATCCATCGATCCACCGGGACGCCGCGTTGGCCTGAGAACAACTCCCCTGGCCGAATCACAAAGGGGGGTCTCCTGACCTCCCGCCGTCGAGGTTTCATCCTCCGACACCTGTACTGTTGTCCGGAAACGATGTAAGAACCTGCAAGCATACAACAGTTTTTTAGCACCTGGTTAAAATAAGCAGAAATCACTACATGGAGTCGACCTTTGGGATGGCAAAGTTTCCTCAGCTGGTCAAGAACGGAGGCAACACATAAAAGTTGGAAATTTGACGGCAGCAACTAACCTGGCTAGTTTAGCATGAGCCTCGCTTGCAAAAGCACTGCACACTTTTCGCAAATGGAATGCCAACTGTTGTCCCAATCTGAAGCCATGCAAAAAAAGGGGAAACCTAGCATATGATCTGACAGAACAAATAGTTGCAAAGTGAATATAACTAATTATTTATAGTATTAACATTATGGTTAGGGAAATTAGAAAATCTAAACCTTTGACAAATACTGGACAAGCCTTTTCTGACAACAATGGCTTCAGATAGTCCCTTTGGGGGCTGGTCTTCTGTAGAATTACTAATGGGCAGCAAAGAAGGCTCTCCATGAATGTATCTTTCGGTGGCAGGCAATGATCTTTTATAGCAAGGAGAATTGGAATTCATGATGTTCTGGGATACAGTCGATGTACCCAAACACATGTTCTGGCATCAAATAGAAAATCAACATGTAAAAGATATAGTCCGGACCATCCTCACCCTGTTCGGATGGTCCGCACTGTACAAATTGTTGCCATTTCACATTATATAGTCCGGACCATCCTCACCATGTTTGGACGGTCCGTACTGTACAAATTTTGCCATTTCAATTATATAGTCCGGACCATCCTCACCCTGTTCGGACGGTCCGAACTGTACAAATTGCCATTTCACATTATCTAGTCTGGACCATCCTCAAGATGTTCGGACGGTCCGCACTGTACAAATTGTTGCCATTTCACATTATATAGTCCGGACCATCTACACCATGTTCGGACGGTCCGTACTGTACAAATTGTTGCCATTTCACGTTATATAGTCCGGACCATCCTCGCCTTGTTCGGACGGTCCGGACTATACAAATTGCCATTTCACGTTATATAGTCCGGACCATCCTCAAGGTGTTAGGACGGTCCGCACTGTACAAATTGTTGCCATTTCAATTATATAGTCCGGACCATCCTCACCCTGTTCGGATGGTCCGAACTGTACAAATTGCCATTTCACATTATATAGTCCGGACCATCCTCAAGATGTTAGGACGGTCCGCACTGTACAAAATGTTGCCATTGCACATTATATAGTCCGGACCATCCTCACCCTTTTCGGACGGCCCGTAATGTACAAATTGTTGCCATTTCACATTATATAGTCCGGACCATCCTCACCTTGTTCGGACGGTCCGAACCATACAAATTGCCATTTCACATTGTGTAGTCCGGGCCATCCTCAAGCTGTTCGGACGGTCCGCACTGTACAAATTGTTGCTATTTCACATTATACAGTCCGGACCATCCTCACCCTATTCGGACGGTCTGTACTGTACAACTTGTTGCGTTTTCACATTATATAGTCCGGACCATCCTCATTCTGCTCGGACGGTCCGTACTGTACAAATTATTGCCATTCCACGTTATATACTCCAGACCAGGACGCGGGGGCTGTGCTGCGCGAGGGGCTGGGACAAGGACATTAGGGTTCGTGCTGCGATAGAGGCCGGCGCCAGGGGCTGAGGACTGTGAGCGATGAGGCGACGCGAGAGGAGGCGGAGGAGGCATCGCCGCGTCGCCATGGCTGCGGCGGCGGCGGAGGGAGGTGAAGGGGAGGAAGGGGTAGAAATGGAAATATTCTCTGAAGCAGCGGTTTAGACGAGGGTTTAAGGGGAGGAGGCGCGGAGAGTGACACTGCCAGTGGGCCCTCTTCATTACGTATCAGGAAGAAACATCAAATCTTCACGTTCTAGTGGTGAAGCGTAATACGTCGGAACATAACACGTACTCTCCAGGGTTCACGATATATCGTTGGGAATTTCGACCCCATCGAGATGTCAAAACCTTAGAAATTTCAACCAATTTTGGTCGAATTTACAATTTCAAAATTAAATTTCTCAAAAGCCATTGGAATTACCCCTCGAGATCGACTTCAGACCGGTTCAAAATTTTACGATTTTGGATCCGTTTTTGTCAAGACCGTAAACCCTCAAATCCTCGATTTGCGGCATCCGTTGCCTCCTTTCCGTACTTTTTGTTTCGATAGAAGAATCTTTCATCAGCATACAAGACTGTAAAAATTGCAGAAATTGTACGATCCATATGAAACAAACCGTACAGTCTATCATCTAAAAAAACTATTCAGCCTATCATCATATAGTAGTTGTTTTCAGGGAAAAATAAAAATACTGTAGTATTTATTTTCAGGGAAAAATAAAGGGGAATATATCCTATAGATTTAAGCTTTTCGTACGCACACCGTATATCAAATAACAAATATCACAAAAATTTCTAGAAAAAATTGTACATGTACTTTCAATAGTATTACACCTTCAAATTCATTATATTTTAGTTGTAAAAAAAATCTAACAGTTTTAAGAGTATAAATTTGAATTTGAAGATAAGACTTTATATATAGGTATAGTATTATTGGAAGTATATGTATAATTTTTTTTAGAATTTTTATTATATTTGTTTGTTGTTGTGCACGGGAAAACTTGTGTGTATAGGATTCGTTCCCAAAATAAAGAGCATTTTGTATTGGTCCTTAAAAGTGAAATTCATTCTCTATTTGTCACTGTTTCTTGTAACATTATCTATGATTAAGACATTAGATAGTAAGTTTTTCAAAAGAAAACATTGATAGTAAGTGTGACGACCCAGTGCGCCATTACCGAAATGGCGTCCCTAGTCCATGGATTATTATTCGCTAGAGACGCGCTTTAGTGAATAATAATCCACATCAGAGATAGCAGTAGAATTATAGCTAGAAGATACCACTGTCATTACAGTACTATGCCCCACAGGGCTGGAATCTTACATAGGGTCCTACATGTCTTCACATTCGTAGCACTTGGACATTATACATACTTCCACACCCCAGGTTTATTGACATAGCTACGGGACTGCTACCAGACATACATCTACTCATCCCATCCTCCATAATACACATTATAGTCATAGGCATCGTCCCCGGGATGTTCAGCACACCAAGCAGCATAGTACTGGTCCTCCAAACCCTCGTTGGTTCCATTGATTTGCCCCGATGAATAGTCCTCTATATAGTTAGTTAATAACAAGGGTGAGTACTAGGTACTCAGCAAGCATCAGTAACAGAATGCAAGGCATGTTTATCAAATCATCATCTCTCAAATATAATTTTTCCTAAAATATGGTTCTTGTGAGAAAAGTCCAAGTTTATTTATTTTTTTATATAAATCTACTAATCACTTGCATAAAGAGGAGGAATCCCTTTAGGTACCTCTCGCCCGTGCCACACCCGAGCCCGTGTCCTAGGTGCCCTTGCCTGGGTGCCGTGTGCCCGTGCCCGGGTGCCCTTGGCCGACTACACGCCATCCTGCCCTCTGTTAACGCCAAAATTTGGCTCCCATCAAAGAAAGATTTTCATCGGAAGACTTCGAGAGCCTAGCACACCTAGTACAGAAGGTATCGGCTCATGAAAGCCGATTTCAAGATGCCATGGAGGAATTACTGAAGTCCAAGCAGAAGAATTTCGAAGTTTGATAACAAACTCCGAAATTGGGGGGCATGTGTTAACGCCAAAATTTGGCACGGCTCATATCAGATTCGGTAAAGAAAGAAGCTATATCAACCGGAGGAAACTAATCCAGAAGAAGCCAGATTTGAGAAGGAATCGTGAAGACCACGTTATGGCAGTTATTTAGGTTATCTATTAGATAGTTTTATCTTTTAGGAAACCTGATCTCTTGTCTGATCGGGTCTGTTAGTTTTCCTTTTCTAGTTAGGAAAGTCCTGTTCCGTAGCCGATCAGGACTCTATCCACCCGGGCTATAAATATGTGCGCCCAGATACATTGTAAATCATCTCAACGATCAATAAACTTCGGTGCATCGCTACCCTTTCGACGGGTTCTTGCTTCTCGAGCGGGGCTGCATCGGTTAGGTCCGAACTCCTGCGAGAGGGTAAGACTCGTCACCCCTTACCCAGGTGTATCTGCCTTGTCTACGGCTGCATCGGTTCGGTTCGATCTCTTAGGCTGGTCAGGTATATCACATCACGCGTGCGTAGCTTTTATCGGCTTACTGGGTGTAATTTATCATCAGTTCGTGCTGCATCGGTTGGGTCCGACCTACTGAACTGTCGCGATAAGTTATTCCCGCTAGGTCGATAGATTTTACGCAAGCGTCTTATCGGAATGTATAGCCGATAATTTATCAATACATCACGATTGCATTAGATCTATCGGCTCTTCGAGGTTCTTTTATCATTGTTAATCTGTGCTGCATCAGTTAAGTTTGAACTACTAGATTGATAGTGATAGACTTATCCTTGCTGAGTCGATAGGTTTTTATGCGATGTTTTATCGGAGTGCTTAGCCGATAAGTTATCCTTCAAAACATAAAGCCAACTGCATTGTTTATCTTGCTTACTTATATTATTATCGGCCTTCCAGCCGATATAACACTGTTTGCGACACATTGTACTGTCATCGGCTTTCCAGCCGATAAACATCTTCTATCAGCAGTCGGCTAGTTTATGATTTATTCATTTATATTATCATCGGTTGTTTAGCCGATGTATAAACATTATCAGCAACCGTTTGATTTATTACTCTGCCTATCTAATCTATCATCGGATTATATCACCATCGGCTTCCTAGCCGATGCGCAAGTATTGTTGGTAGTCGGGCACTGGCGAGGACCCGGGCACGGATACTGGCGAGAACCCGGGCACGAGCACGGACAAGGACCCGGGCGCGAGCACGAAGAAGGGCCCGGGAGTCGGCGCAAGGGAAGCCGGTACAGGAGCTATCGGCAATCGGCTAAGAGGAGCCTGTATTGTCTGTATCGGCCGAATGGTTTACTGGTCTAATTTTTACTCTCCTTGTCAATTGCGGGGTCAAATTGACTGGCACGCCTACGAACCTCAAATATTTAGGACCTGCACTGGAGCTAAGCAGATCTTCCATGCCTTCGCGTGTCACCAAGAGCCGAGCAGCCCCCGGCAGGTTTTCGGCGTCAACACATGTATAATTTTTTTTAGAATTTTTATGATATTTGTTAGTTGTTGTGCACGGGAAAACTTGTGTGTATAGGATTCGTTCCCAAAATAAAGAGCATTTTGTATTGGTCCTTAAAAGTGAAATTCATTCTCTATTTTGCTCTGTAATGTCTCTTCTTCTGAAAGAAAGCATATAATTGCAGCTAAAACAGAGTGGTGTCAGTTTTGCAAATATGGATATGAGTAAGCCTGATATCCTCTAGAATATCAGATGGATATCGCGCTTTCAATTGTTGTTTTGATATCCTGATATTCTTATTACTCCATCATATTACTACTCTGTATATATCATCATATTTTAGTAATATTAGCAAGCATTTACAGTTTCAGTTCAGATTTCTAACCAAATGGAAACCAAAATTTCAGCTTCATTATGCATGTCTGGAACAGTATACATGGCACTGATGCACCAGAAGACATTCAAGGAGGTACGCCAGTAAATGCAAAAAGAAAATGGAAAGTCAGTTATCTTTGTAACTACAAGATATGATCCACATCAGAATATCCAAAGTTCCAAACTGGTCAAGACATTGGCATTGTGTGAGAAAGCATAGCTTGAGTAGCCCATGCACAAAATGTGGATACATAGACAAGAGCGTCAGATTTTGGCTCTTTCAATTTGTGAATGAGAATAAGCCGCAGCATGCGCATCAAGATTTGATTGAAGGACATCATGTAGGACTGCCCTCGAAAGTGTCAACATAAACACAAGAAAGCCATGTCCTTGATTATTTGCCTTAATTTAAGCAGCAACAGCAGCAGCGTCTGACTTATCAATTCCTTCAATATTGGTTATTCTCAGCTTTGTCAACTCCTGAAAATTGTCAGGGCATAAAGTAACTATGTTACTAAGTAATGCAGGGAATACGATCAATAGTAGCATCTCTTATTTTAAGAACACAAAATAATGAAAACAACTGATATGAAATTACGTGACGATGGCCCTTTGTTCGGCGGTAATTTTTTCTTCTTTTCTTCTTGAATATAATAACTTTTGCATCTATCGCCTGAAAAACCAACATCAAGAATATTTGAGTCAGAAAATGTGTTATAGTGTCTTGCAACATGAACAAATTGAACACAAAGCTGGTGAAAGTTCTTTGTTATCAAATGTTTCTTTACACATTAGGGCGGATGGATGTCAGGAAAATCCAGAAGTAAAAGTAGCAGAAATTAAGCCCCATTTGTATTTCATGATATAGCTTATAATCATTTCATTTTAGTTAATTTTGGTAGTTTGTAGGGACCATGTGAAGTAGCAATAGGAATGATGCAGGCCAATAAATTAGTTCATGGTCCTTCAAAAGTAATGAAAAACCATAGTGTCTGCTATCTCATACAAACTATATGTAAAGCAGACTTCCAATATAGCGATCAGAACATGCTCAGTATACATAATGTAGATCTTTAGCATGTTAACATCATCAGTTGATGGTAGCATAACAAAGGAAACTGTAAAAATATGCACCACTTGTTGTTGCGAATTTTCTAGCACAATAAATCAAGTAATGTGTAGTCCTTTAGTGTGGAGAATCCTACTACAACACACATTTCAAACCTTAATGACAGCATACAATAAAAAAGTACCAAGGGTACCATCAGCCTTTAAATACATAGATCACTTGTATACCTATGCCATGCAAAGACGGTTTCCATGCATATTAACGATTCCTTGATAATATGGATTCAGATAAACAGGAAATCTGCATACATATTGTGTGGAGGCCATGGGCCCCGGGTACCTCACCACCAGCATATGGGCCACTCGAATAGAGGATGGGCCGAATCAAGTAATTAGAGATAAGATAGCACTCGGCAGACTTACCTTGTATAATAAGGAAAACACAGTTCTAGTCGGGCAAGTTTCTATCTCTAAGAAGGATATCCCTTGGCCGTATCCGGCTGGGATCCTTATCATGTAACCTTGTCCCCCAGTATATAAGGGGAGGCAGGGCGCCCCCTGAGGGCAAGAGGACACATAAGCTCGCAGGTTGAGTTGGTTCACCAGAATCACCACCGCAAATCCTCAAAGGAATAACACCACAACTGGACGTAGGGTATTACCTCACATTGAGGGCCTGAACCAGTATAAAATCTTCCTGTGTTCCTTTGCAATCCACCGAGTTTCCATCCGCCGACTAGCCCCATATATTTATTGCCGGTGTAAAACATCGACAGTTGGCGTGCCAGGTAGGGGCTTCGGCGCGATCTACATCTACAAGCTCGATGGATCCAACAACCGGAGTCGACGGCGGCAAATTCTCCCCCAGAGATACAATCTCATTCAGAAGCCTCGACTTCATCGCCGACAAGTTCGGCAATCTCACCTTGGCCGACACGGACCCGATCCAACCGGCCGAGGAACCAGCCGACTCCGCGCCAGTCGGCCCACATGATGCTGCAGCAATCCTTCACGACATGCTGTGCCGATCTCCAACACACCCGAGTCCAGGGACAACTCTTTCTTTCGATGTTCGACTTGGACTCGGTTTTGATCCGGCCGAGATCGGGCTAAGAAAGGAAGGGATCGTCAATCTCCCGTTCGGACTCAGCGACGCCGCGGATATCTTCAATCAACATCCGACGCGGCAAATCCGATCCCCTGGAGTTCGACTCGGATACGGCCCAGAGCCGCTCGAGATTGGACCTAGGGAGGTTGGAATTGTAATCACCCCCATCAACTGCTTCGACTTCGACTCGAAGTCGAACTTCGACTCCCAGTCGGACTCCGACTCTAAGTCGGACACCAGCTCGGCAAGCTTTACTCCGCCGCGAGAAATTTTCATGGCATCCGGAGGCTCTACTCCTACTCAGGAATCATGCCGACTACGCGAGCAGCAAGAGGAGGAGGCCTGTCGACTACAAGAACAACAGGAGGAAGAAGCAAGACGCTTGCACGCCCGCAACGACGATCTACGCAGGGCTGGGCGAACCGCTCAGCAGCAAATCCTCCAAACCCGAGTCGGCGACCACGATGTCTTCGTTACTCCCCAACAGAACCTCGTGGCCGCTGCAACTCTGCTGGACACGCTCCAGTTTGCGCCTGATCACCAGGCCACCCCGACAATCGCAAGGATCAAAGCCATGATCACCGCTGCTGCATGTCAGCAGCACCAACAGTCGGGCGATACCCCCATACCGACCAACCGGTCGACATCCCCAACGGCAGTCTCGTCCACCTCAAAGCGACACCGAGCGGCCGGCTCTAGTCGGCTGTACACGGAGTGGCGCCAAACGTCACTTGGCAACCCCAACAACGACTGGCGGCTCCGAGGCCAACCACGGCGTAACCTTCAGCAAGATATCAACGCTCGGTACCGCAAACGAGAGGAAGACACCACGAGCTGTTTCGCCGTCGTCGTCGGAGTCGGAGTCCTCATCAATATGAAGGAGTACCGGCCTTCACCCACGAGCTACAACAGTTCGACTGGCCGTCGGGTTTCAAGCCTACGGGAATCGAAAAATACGACGGCAAGACCAATCCCGAGTCCTGGCTCATGGTCTACACCTTGGCGATCCGAGCAGCTGGAGGAAATCACAAAGTCATGGCTAACTACCTCCTAGTCGCTTTAGCCGACTCAGCGAGGACATGGCTAACAGGACTTCCCAAGCAATCAATCGGCTCCTGGAGAGAACTCCGGGGACTCTTCATCGCCAACTTCCAGGGAACATACGAGAGGCCATCTTTCGAGTACGACTTATATCAGTTGCATCAAAGGAAGAACGAGTCTCTTCGTGACTTCATCAAGAGGTTCTCTGAGAAGAAGAACTCAATCCCTAACGTCAAGGATGAGGTCGTCATCGCCGCCTTTCGAAAAGGAGTCAAAGACACCTCGTTCATCGACAAATTCACACGGAAGCCTCCCAACTCTGTCAAGGCTTTATTCGACATGGCGAACAAATACGCCGACTCAGCCCACGCTGTTGCTGAGGCCCTCGAAGATAAAAAGGCATCCTGACAGAAGAAGCGGGAGGGCACCGACGACGCGGTCCCGACTAAAGCTGGGAATCGCAAACGCAAGTCGGACGGCTTCATTGTGGCTGTCGGTCACAACCGTCTTTGACCTTCAACAACTGAAGATTATCAGAACAACAAGTGACATGCTCGGGGGCTCACAAGCTCAAACGCAAGGATGGCATCCCCACTCCAACATACCGAACAGCTAAGTCGCTTTCTGATAAACCTTTCTTCACTTGGCCTCGCCAATGCTGCAGCCGCTTACACCTATTAGGTGCACACCTAATAGGTGTACAAGCTATACTTTTTTCTGTTTTTTCTCTTAAATGATTGCGAAAGTATTCGAGTAGCATAAATCCTGATCCGTGAAACTTTGCTCCATGAAAAACGAACTCAAGTCACCCAAAACGCGTGTCTGGGAAAGAGCCATGAGCCAACTCCCGACGCTAGGGGGCTATGACTAGTCGGGCAGAGTGTTTAAACGTAAGGGGTCAACTACTCGAGAAAATTAATATCAAAAAGAGGAAGCACACGTATTTACATATATTGTAAAATACATTACATTCGGGTGATTGTTTTCATCATCAGATGCTACTCATCCAATATCTTTATAATGCAGGCCCAGTTCCGGATATGCGTGACAGGAACTCGGGGCTACGAGCCCATCTCCTACGCTCGGGGGCTAGACCTGTTTACCAAGATATACTCGGAACGCTCCATGAGGGCTACTGACCGAGCACTTACACCAATCGGGACGTCAACTTCCCTGGCTAAGCTCCATGTGAGCCAACAACCGACCTCTGGCGCTAGTCGGGGTCGTATACTACTCGGTTGAGTAAGGTATGCCCCATGAGGGTCGCTAGCCGAATCCTTTGCTAATGCAAGGTTTGGATACCTTATTCGGCTGACAACCGACCTCCGGCGCCAGTCGAGGCTCGGGTACAATTCTGCCGAGTTGGGTACGCCCCATGAGGGTCGCCAGCCGAATCCTATGCTAATGCAAGGTTCGGGTACCTAGCTTGGTCACAACTCTGTCAGGGTAGGTACGCCCCATGAGGGTCGCCAGCTGAATCCTATGCTAATGCAAGGTTCGGGTACCTAGCTTGGCTATAACTCTGTTGGGTAGGGTATGCCCCATGAGGGTCGCCAGCCAAATCCTATGCTAATGCAAGGTTTGGGTACCCTGTTCGGCTCTCCTGAAGTCAGAGAAGATTTACATTGTCAAAGCGCATCCGGAGTTCTCATGCACTGCGTCACACCTAAGGAGGGCAAGCAGATCCTGCAACATACCTACTCGGGCACATGTGGCAACCAGGTTGCATCCAGAACGTTAGTCGGAAAGGCTTGCAAATAAGGATTTCTCTGGCTGATTGCGGTTACCGACACCAAAAAACTCATCCTAACATGCAAAGGATGCCACTTCTATAGAGCTACACTGGATAGGTCGGTTTAGGCCGACTTATTTGGTAACAGCCACCAAGATATGAGTTCCTACAGTAGCATGCTCCATGTGGGCCGTCCGCAGGCTGAGTTGAAATTATAGCGCTGGTGCTACCAGCAGGAACCGATGAGGTAAACAGATATGCTTCATGAGAGCCTTATTGCTAAACATATATGTTTGGATATCTGTTTTATCCAATAAGGATCACAAGCTGGTCTTCATTAAAATTGGGGATGCAGGTATCTTTCTCGAGTACACCTGACCACGCCATGGATTTATTTTCATAAAGTGGTACTCGACCTACATGCTTGGCCATCAGTTGCCATGAGCAACATTATTCCAGCCGACATGACGTTGAAGAGTCTAACTTTCGAGTAGTGCACTACTTGGGAGAGACTATAAATATTCTTTCCCGCTGACATGATGCGGAGGAGTCTAACTTCTAGGTGGGACGCCACTTGGGAAAGACTATAAACCTCTTTTCCAGCTGACATGAAGCTGAAGAGTCCTATATACGAGTAGTATCCTACTCGGCAAGACTATAAACATACATTCCGACTGACATGAAGTCGAAGAGTCCTACATACGAGTAATTCCCTACTCGGTAAGACTATAAATCATATTCCGGTTGACATGATACCGAAGAGTCTCATATACCAGTAGTAATCTACTCGGGAAAGACTTCCAGGTTAAAGATCTTTGACTTTATGTTTAATTGTCTTCACAATTAAGCACAAAGTTGGGGGCTACACCTAATAGGTGCACCTATTCGGCGCACACTATTCATACATCTACATGGAGCCCTTCATAGCCTCGCTGCCAGCTAACATGAAGCAGGACTCGGGAAGAAGACATACTCGGACAAAGAGTACTCGGGAGCAATGCACTCGGGAAGACTTCACCGAGGAGGATAAGCACTCGGCATCAGCTGTGACTCAACTATGAAGGTCTCGGGGGCTACTGTGGAGGCCATGGGCCCCGGGTACCTCACCACCAGCATATGGGCCACTCGGATAGAGGATGGGCCGAATCAAGTAATTAGAGATAAGATAGCACTCGGCAGACTTACCTTGTATAATAAGGAAAACACAGTTCTAGTCGGGCAAGTTTCTATCTCTAAGAAGGATATCCCTTGGCCGTATCCGGCTAGGATCCTTATCATGTAACCCTGTCCCCCAGTATATAAGGGGAGGCAGGGCGCCCCCTGAGGGCAAGAGGACACATAAGCTCGCAGGTTGAGTTGGTTCACCAGAATCACCACCCCAAATCCTCAAAGGAACAACACCACAACTGGACGTAGGGTATTACCTCACATTGAGGGCCTGAACCAGTATAAAATCTTCCTGTGTTCCTTTGCAATCCACCGAGTTTCCATCCGCCGACTAGCCCCATATATTTATTGCCGGTGTAAAACATCGACATATTGCTGATCGCATTATTTGCAAAAATGCAGATCTAGTACTTAACTGATGTGCTTGCAAACTTGTTTCAACAAATAAATACTAGCAATCATTTTGATTTGCTTGCAAACTTGTTTCAACAAATAAAGACTAGCAATCATTTCATGAACTAAATGCTAATGCAAAGACTGTCAGACTGAATAACATGCTCCCTGAAATGTGAAATAAATGCTTGCAAGAAGTGTCTTCCTTACATGCTCATCAACGACAGCATGAACAGCAGCATTAGGAAGAATTGGCCTCCCAATGACTGTTTGAGCTTGTGAGCCAAGCATGAGAACTCGATTCAAAATTAACTACACCACGTAACCATGCCAACAACATCAGCAAAACTTTCGATAGAATTGGAAAATATAAGAAGCAAGTAGAGACCACTGGGGCTGGCACTAATGGAAGTGTATTATGATATGAAAATAAGGTGTAGTGACAGAACTAACATTAATGCAACTAAAACAAGTATCCGCTCATTAAGGTTCCACTTAACCCTACACAACAGTTCATGTTTCTAACACGTCCACATACTCTGCAAGCTTAAATTGGAATGTTTCTTAATATGAAAGTTCAAAGCTCTCATCATAAATGAAACAAAATCCAGTAATCAAAAGAGCTAACAGTGGGATCATTGTACCAAGATTAGATCATGCATTGCATACAATTCTACATCTTAACATGTCAAGTGCCTCTATGATCCAGAACTCGAAGTTTCACAACAATAGGTATCATTTATCACCATCACCATATGGGCAAAGACGATAAACCTCTGCACTGAATCATGATCTCGTAACCTCAACTATACCGTATCAATTATAAGTTGCAGCTTGCTAGACATCAAGTTATCTAACGCGTCCTTAATCAAAATAAAAGCAAACAGTTGCGTTCAAAGTGCACAATTACCTTATCATTCACATCGCAAAACTTCAACCTCTCCGTGAAGATTGAATCGCCATTGCTCACCTTAAACTGATGCGAACCAATCTGCAGGAAGAAGCAACCGTATCCAATCACCCACCTGATCCACGCCCCAACGGAAAACGAAAGCTTGGGAACAGATGGAGCTGACCTGGACGACGGCGAAGACGGGCTCGTAGGGCTTGAAGGGCTTCTCGTCGGCCCCGAGAGGGCCCACCACCTTATACCCTATCTCCGCCGCCTCCGCCACCTTCTCCTCCTCCGTCTTCCCGCTGGGAGGCTTCGCCGCCACCGCCTCCTCCTGCCCCCACTCGTCCTCGCTCCCCTCTTCGTCGCAGTGATCGTCATCGTCCCCCTCCTCCTCGTCACCAGAGGATCGGGACGCGAAGTGGCAGCGCGAGGGGAAGAGCCGGGGGGAGGCGAGTACGCGGGTGCTGTGCGGCGAGAGCGGCTGGGACAAGGACGTTAGGCGGCGCGAGAGGAGGCGGAGGAGGCATCGCCGCGTCGCCATGGCTGCGTCGGCGGCGGAGGGAGGTGAAGGGGAGGAAGGGGTAGAAATGGAAATATTCTCTGAAGCAGCGGTTTTGACGAGGGTTTAAGGGGAGGAGGCGCGGAGAGTGACACTGCCAGTGGGCCCTCTTCATTACGTATTGGGAAGAAACATCAAATCTTCGCGTTCTAGTGGTGAAGCGTAATACGTCGGAACATAACGCGTACTCTCCAGGGTTCATGATATATCGTTGGGAATTTCGACCCCATCGAGATGTCAAAACCTAAGAAATTTCAACCAATTTTGATCGAATTTACAATTTCAAAATTAAATTTCTTAAAAGCCATTGGAATACCCCTCGAGATCGACTTTCAGACCGGTTCAAAATTTTACGGTTTGTACCATCAACTGAACAAGGCAGTGTTTTTGTTCTTTGTAACCATCCTATATCTTTAGAAGATCCCTGTACTGTTGTCTAGAAACGATGTAAGAACCTGCGAGCATACAACAGTTTTTTAGCACCTGGTTAAAATAAGCGGAAATCACTACATGGAGTCGACCTCTGGGATGGCAAAGTTTCCTCAGCTGGTCAAGAACGGAGGCAACACATAAAAGTTGGAAATTTGACGGTAGCAACTAACCTGGCTAGTTTAGCATGAGCCTCGCTTGCAAAAGCACTGCACACTTTTCGCAAATGGAATGCCAACTGTTGTCCCAATCTGAAGCCATGCAAAAAAAGGGGAAACCTAGCATATGATTTGACAGAACAAATAGTTGCAAAGTGAATATAACTAATTATTTATAGTATTAACATTATGGTTAGGGAAATTAGAAAAACTAAACCTTTGACAAATACTGGACAAGCCTTTTCTGACAACAATGGCTTCAGATAGTCCCTTTGGGGGCTGGTCTTCTGTAGAATTACTAATGGGCGGCAAAGAAGCCTCTCCATGAATGTACCTTTCGGTGGCAGGCAATGATCTTTTATAGCAAGGAGAATTGGAATTCATGCTGTTCAGGGATCCAGTCGATGTACCCAAACACATGTTCTGGCATGAAAAAGAAAATCAACATGTAAAACATCCAGTCACTTACAATTTTTTTTTGAAAGAACTAGAGAAGTAATAAAATTTTGAAAATTTTTGTGTGAGTGCCTGGAGTAGTTGCCCAACTCCATAAAAATTATCAGGGTAAAACAGTGAGTAATTTTTCCTATAGATATTTTTAGCTACAGACTGTTCCAAAAATTCCAGATTTTAACCAATCGATAGTTTGGAGGTCTAAAACAAGTTTATAATTTTTCAAAATTTGTGGGGAGGCTAAGAATAACATAAGTAACAGCAAGGCACCATTTTAGAGTGAAAATTGTACATTTTAGTTGCATTTACAAACTGAAAGTGAATTTCAATTGCCTCAACTTACCGGTTACATTATCGGTCTAATATTTGAGTAAGAGAACTAATAGATTTATTTTGCAACGCAATTAGATCAAGATGAGTGAAAATCTGAAAATAAGGTGAGAAAAAAATTCCAGAATGAGATGAGGAGTAAAAAGGATTCACACATCCTAAGATTTTCACAATCGACTCAAGTTGAATATTTTTCGGATTATTTTCAAATTGCCAACTTAGCTCTAGCCTATAGTCGGCATTGCTCTGATACCAACCGCTGTGGGCACCCGGAAATTATACCGCCCAATGCATTTTGTGACCACCACATAATTTTGGATGAGTGGGGTCCATACACGCATAAATAGCCACTCATACCTCAATGTGCCCATGATCACAAAATTACAACATTCGGTATAAAATCCATAATGCCGAACAATGAGCAAAGGAGATATTGTTCGGACTCCGCATGCCAGTCAACTTCAGCCTGAGACATGCCCGTCAAACCACACGAAGGCAGCGACCAGATGTGCTACACATCTCAGGAGACTAGACTCAAATTGCGAGAGTTCTACAACATCTCAATTGATCAAAATTCATACTCGTGCTTAGCTAGTCCCCAGGAATGCGACTAGCCTCACACTTTCATCGCAAGCGATTAATAAACATAGCAAGTACCAAAATAGGGATAAAGTGCAGCGAGGTACATGATACATAATAGGGTCTGAGGTCCCAACATACAACACATAAATATAGCAGCGAAAGTCTCAGATAGAGCTCATAAGCAAAAGATAAAATCGGTGGTGCCACAACCCCACTAGGGCAAACCAACCGGGCAAGAGCCAAGCTGCAAGAGATCACTCATCACCCTCGCCGCCCTCGGCAGAGCAATGACCACACAAGAAGCATAACTCATAACCGGTATCCTCACCTGATACAGCGGCGCCGGGTTAAGTACAAGATTGTACTCGCAAGTCTTACCCATAATTATATACACATAAGGGAGAGAGAAGTATGCAAGCTTTCTAGCCTATAGTGGGTCTCTAGGTTCAACATTTGCATAAAGCTAATTTTATTGAGCAATTAATGAGTAAAATAAGCAAGGACGAGCAAAACTAGCATCATTTTAATTTATGGACAGCAAGTATATAATTCTGAAATGTATAAGCAAAAGAGCCCAAACGGCGCCCTCAACATCAACCATGGACTACCAAAGTCCATACCAACATGGCACAACATGCCAACCCCACCATCAAACATAATCCCATCCGTAATAATCCACATTTGATGCTAACTTAACTGACTAACACATCAAGCATTGTCCATAACCGAGGACGCGGCTATTCGAATAGATTATACTCTGATCAGAGGTGTACAACTGGACCCACACGAAATGAACAAGCATCAAATGCTACACACCCCGTCGAGTGCGGTACACAAGTGATTCAAGCTCATTACATGCCCTTTCTTAGCCCCACCCCAACCACCTATACCACGCTAGGGTTCCCGACGACTCAGTCACGTGTGTGCGTGATGTGACCAAGGCGGGCGCGCCACGCGGGAGGCACCCCCGGCCAAACCTAGGCACCCGAGGCCCTCCAAAGGCTACCTGCCTCACGACTTTCCAACGTGGTATAAATGATCACAGTAGAACTAGTAAGAACAAGCCGGTCCCAAATAAGGCATGTGGTAAGTACGTAGGGTGCTTGATTAGATGTCAAAAAGTTCGGTCCTTAACGACCTAGACGGGGCTACTTGCATCAGGGGAAACCAACCTCCCATCATCGCCCTATCACCTGTCCAAGTCCAACATATTTCATCAACCATTATTTAGTGTAAGTGCTCAAGTTTTAAGCCCAATAATGTAAGTTGTCTATATACCACAATTAATAGCACTGTCCATCCCTATAGTTCTATTAGCACTAAGCATGGCTAAGCATTAATGAATAAGACATCCGAAGCAATCCCAACCAGTGGTAATAGGGTATAAGGACAGCAATATCACAAGAACTGAATGCATAAAAAGGTTCTACCCATACACCACAAACCGACAATATTAATATCTAGGCAATGCATGCATATATATACGTATAGATTGCAACCAAATCATTTTTAGAGAAAGCATAGGTCCTATATGCTTAGGTGCTTGCCTTTCTGCTGAGGGTAGTCACTATCCTCCACTGGATATGGCTCGTTACTCTCTGGAATCTCTGAATCTATCGAAAAGAAGCAATATGCGAATAAGAGCCAAATAAACATGCACATGCAAAATGATCAATAAATTATGAAATAATTACAGTGGGTAGATCATATTTTAACTTGAATTTAGGTGAAAGAATCACCAGATTATCACTTATGGTTTGGGAGATATGAAAATGACAAGCTCTCAGGTGCTGAAAATGGCAATTCTGCAAATAATTAAGTCTACTTTAGAGCATTACAAGCAACTTGCAACTCAAACTAAGTTTTTACAAGTATGATTATTTTTAGTGGGAAGTACATCATTCACAGGTCCTATGAAAAATTATTTCACAGCTATATGCGTTGCCATTATTTATATATGGGTTTTACAAGTTAAAAACATAGGAATGCTAAATAAACTCCTAAACATGATTTAAGAGGTATTTTTGTCAAAAACAACACCACAACAGCAAAGAGTACTAAAATATAAACTCAACAAAAATGGTTTCACAATTTCTTACGAATTTATTAAGAGCTAGACCACGCAAGGGATACATATAGCTATTTATATTTCTACTGGGAAAAAACAGTACAAAAGTTGGTCATTTTTATTTTACAACACTGAAGAGCTCTCTTTTATGAATCTATAGGAATTTGGTTCACTGAATTCGGAGTTCATATGGATTAGTTACGGATTTTTAAAGTTCATACCTCTTTCAGCTCAAAAGCTATCTCAGAAATCGATTTCTATTTTCACTCCCCTTCCTCCAACTTCCACCGGACTTCGCTCACATGGCAGCAACCTGGACGTAGGGTCGTGCGATGCTAAGGCCTCGGGCTGATGGCAAGAGACGGAGCAAGGCCTCGAGCTGATGTCAAGAGACGTTGCCTAGGGCTGCTTCAACCGAAATCAAAAGAGATGAACTCGGGGTGAGTTGCAGCCACCTTCTAGCTGCAGCAATGGAGTGGACAACCTATAGAACGTTGCTATAGATGTTCAACATGGAGGGAATTCAAAAGAGGCACCATGGATGAAAAGGAAGCTCACCAAATGGAGGAAAACAAAATACTGCTGCTGCTGCCCTGCAGGCTGAAACCGCCACTCTCTTATTCCATCTCGATCTCTCTCAACTCTCCATGCATGTGCAAGATGTTGGGATGGATGGAAAGCTTGGATGATGGGGATTGTTGTGGTCTAACATGCAGGGATTGATCTTGGGCTATTGGATGGGATTTGGGGAGGAGAAGTGAGATGAGAGCTCAGCTTGAGGAAGAAAAGAAAGAACAAGCAGTGAAGATGAAAGGGTAGGAAGAAGAAGGGGTTTTCTCTGCCCCCCCCTCCCTAAGTCCTGAGGTGGGAGCACGCCCATGGGTGTGTTGTGGGGCTAAGGAGGCACCCAAGGTCAGTGACAAATGGGCCCAAGTCGTGGTTGTCTTTGAGGGTGAGACAGGTGGGTGAAAAACTGAGTATAGATTCATTCTTGCAATTTCCAGGATTTATTTTTTTTCCCTCTCTTGGTAAATTCAATTTGACTAGGTAACACTTGTTCAACAATTCAGGAATTTGGTGTGGTGATAGGTGTTGGTTTATAGGTTCCATTTTTCAAGGTTTCACACATAAATTCCAAGTATTTTAAATCTGGTGAAAAGATGAAATTTGTTAGACTGAAAGTTGGTTTTAATTTTTAGGAGGCCAAAACAGAGAGTAAAAAAAATTCCACAAAATTTATATTTAGTGATGACAAATAAACTAATATTTTAATAAAACATTAAACATGTATACTTCTGTTCAAGCCATTGCTCAAATAGAAGTGGTTCCAATTTTGCCGATTAGAGTTAATTTTGTTATCGCATATGATCAAATTGCAAAATAGTAAATATGAAATCTAAAGGACAACAAATGCACTTCTAAATACCTGGTTATGAGCCTAGGGCTGTTACAGCACTCCCCCCCTTAAAAACAATCTCGTCCTCGAGATTGCGATGCGTCGGTGAAGAAGGAAGGATAGTTATTTCGGAGATGATCCTCACGTTCCCAAGTGGCTTCATCCTCGGTGTGGTTACTCCACTGCACTTTGAGGAATGGAATTGAGCGATTGCGAGTGACACGCTCCATTTGGTCGAGGATGCGAATTGGATACTCGCTATAAGAAAGATCGGGTTGTAGGTCAAGATTTTCAACCTTTGTTTCTTCGGTTGGAACCCGGAGGCATTGCTTCAGTTGTGAGACATGGAAAACATTGTGAAAAGCTGAGAGTGATGGTGGAAGGTCCAGCTTGTAAGCAACAGCCCCTCGCTTAGCAAGAATGCGAAATGGACCGATATAGCGAGGTGCCAATTTTCCTTTCACTCCAAACCGGTGTGTGGACTTGAATGGAGTGACTTTGAGGTACACATGGTCACCAACATTGAAGGCAAGCTCACGTCAACGACTGTCGGCATAGCTCTTTTGCCTAGATTGAGCGGTTTGCAAACGCTCCCGAATTAATCGCACTTGCTCTTCGGCTTCCTTGACCAAGTCCGGACCAAAGAACGGTCTCTCTCCGGACTCGGACCAGTTGAGAGGTGTCCTACATCTTCTTCCATACAAGGCTTCAAAAGGAGACATTTGAAGGCTAGCTTGATAGTTATTGTTGTAGGAGAATTCGGCGTACGGGAGACATTTTTCCCACTTTGCTCCATAATCAAGGACACAAGCTCTTAACATATCCTCCAAGATTTGATTTACCCTTTCGGTTTGGCCTCCAGTTTGTGGGTGATACGCGGTGCTAAAAGAGAGTTTGGTTCCCATAGCCTTGTGTAGACACTTCCAAAAATGAGAGGTGAATTGTGGTCCACGGTCCGATATAATTTTTGTTGGCGCTCCATGAAGGCATACAATGCGAGCGAGATACAACTCCGCCAAATGACTAACTTTTGACGTGAAATGAACGGGTAGAAAATGAGCCGATTTTGTGAGTCGATCGACAATTACCCAAATGCAGTCGTTGCCTTTCTGGGAGGTGGGTAGACCGGTGATAAAATCCATTCCAATTTCTTCCCACTTCCATATGGGAATAGGGAGTGATTGGAGAGTGCCCGCTGGTCTTAGATGTTCGGCTTTCACCCTTCGGCAAGTGTCGCACTCGGCAACATACCGTGCAACCTCCCGCTTCATACGGGTCCACCATAATTTTTGCTTTAGGTCTTGGTACATCTTGGTACTACCCGGATGGATTGAGAATGGAGAGTTGTGGGCTTCACTAAGAATTATTTGTTTCAGTTTGCGATGGTTAGGCACAACCAAGCGCTTCCCGAACCATAAAACACCATCCGAATCTTGGGTAAAACATTGAGCCTTGCCTTCGGCCATTTTAGCTCGGATTCGAGCCATACCTTTGTCATCCTTTTGGGCCTCTTTGATCTGGTCATAGAGAGTAGGTTTCACTTCTAGGGCAGCGAGGGAACCATGTGGTACCATTTCTAAACCAAGTTTATAAATTCCCGAACATAAGGTCTCCGATCGGGGTTTTACCGACAAGCAATTGCATTGCGGTTTCGGCTCAACGCATCGGCAACAACATTGGCCTTCCCCGGGTGATAATGTAGACCCATGTCATAATCCTTTATGAGTTCTAACCACCTTCTTTGCCTTAGGTTCAGATCTGATTGGGAGAAGATATATTTCAAACTTTTGTGGTCGGTGTAGATTTCGCAACGGTTACCGATAAGATAGTGCCGCCATATTTTTAGTGCATGAACAACAGCGGCTAATTCAAGGTCATGGGTTGGATAGTTCACTTCATGAGATCTCAATTGACGAGATGCATATGCCACAACTCGGCCTTCTTGCATAAGAACACAACCGAGTCCTTGACGAGAGGCATCACAATAGATATCGAAGCTTTTGTGGATATCGGGTAAAACAAGAACGGGAGTGGTGGTTAACTTTTCTTTCAAAGTTTGGAAACTTGCTTCACACTCAGCTGACCACACATACTTCTCATTCTTCTTCAATAGTTGGGTCAAAGGCTTAGCAATTTTGGAGAAATTCTCGATAAACCGACGGTAGTAGCCGGCTAGACCAAGAAAACTCCGGATGTCGGATGGATTTTTGGGTTGTCCCCAATTTAACACCTTTTGAACATTACTTGGATCTACAGCAACTCCACCTTCAGATAAAACATGGCCAAGAAATCCAACTTCTTTTAACCAAAACTCACATTTGCTAAACTTGGCATACAAACGGTGTTCGCGTAATTTTTCCAACACAAGACGGAGGTGCTTCTCATGTTCTTCTTCAGATTTGGAGTAGATGAGGATGTCATCAATAAAAATGACCACAAACTGATCAAGATACTCCGTAAAAACCGAATTCATCAAGCTCATGAAGTATGCCGGTGCATTGGTCAAACCAAAGGACATGACGGTGTACTCATATAGACCATAACGGGTAGAGAAGGCTGTTTTTGGGATGTCCTCCGATCTGATTTTTATTTGATGGTAACCCAACCTTAAATCAATTTTGGAGAACACATGAGCCCCGGTGAGTTGGTCAAAGAGATCATCAATTCGGGGCAATGGGTACTTGTTCTTGACAGTGACTTCATTCAACGGACGATAATCAACACACATCCGCAAGCTAAGGTCTTTCTTCTTTACAAGAGAGCTGGACATCCCCCAAGGTGAGGAGCTCGGCCTAATGAAACCTTTTGCTTGCAGCTCCGTGAGTTGCCTTTTCAATTCTTCTAACTCATTTGGAGGCATACGGTATGGTCTTTTTTGATATGGGAAGCCGTTCCGGCAGCAAGTCTATAACAAACTCAACTTCCCGATCCGGCGGCATTCCGGTAGTTCCTCGGAAAGGCATCGGGGTACTCACACACCACTGGTACAGAAGCTATGTCAATGGTTTTAGCACCCGAAAGAGCATGGAGTTGTGGGGAATGATCATCAAGAGCAAGAAAAATCGAGTCACGATATTGTTTTTGAGGGCAATGAGACGACGGCCACAATCGATGACCCCATGATTTTTGTGCAGCCAATCCATACCTAGAATGACATCTAAACCCTTTGTGTGGAGTGATAAGATCACAGTGAACTCTACCCCTTGTACATTTATCTTTGTGCCCCGACTAATGAATTCAGCTCTCATCTCTGAACCAGGTGATGTAACAATTAGAGGTGGGTGCAATCTACTAATGGGAAGCCTATGATCTGATGCAAAACTTTTGGTGACGAACGAGTGTGTAGCTCCTGAATCAAATAATATGCTAGCTGGGTGTGAATGAACAAGTAGCGTACCGACAAGAACATCTGGTGCTTGTTCTGCTTCCTCGATGGTAACATGATTCACACGGCCCCTTCTCTGATTCTGCTGACCCTGAGGTGCTGATCTGGGAGGTGGATTAGGACGCGGTGCTGCTGGTCTTGGTCCCTGAGGTGGTGCACGACGAGGGTACGGGCATTGGTTGATGTAGTGGCCCGCTTGCCCGCAATTGAAGCAGTTGTTGGAGCGAACGGGCGGGCGAATAGCTTGCTGATTTCCGCCCACGGGAGGCGTGACACGCTGCTGAGGAGGGCGTGGCACGAATCCTTGTGGACGAGGAGGTGGTGGAGCTTGATAACGCGGAGGGTGCGGCTGCCAACCACGGGGTTTTTGTGAACCACCCGCGGCTGAAATCTGCGCAGCCCTCTTGCGCTTGCGCTCGGCCTCGAGGTTCTTCATCTTGCTTTCCACAACCACGGACCTATTGACGAGGTTCTAGAAGTCTAGAAAAGAGTGTGCAGCGAGCTCGAGTTGCATCTCCGCCGACAGCCTGTTGATAAACCGATTTTGCTTGCGGGTGTCGGTGTTGACATCGTCCGGAGCATAGCGAGCTAAGTGGTTGAACTCGCGCAGATACTCCATGACGGACTTGTTGCCTTGAGTGAGAGATAGGAACTCACGTTGTTTGAGGTCCATAATACCCTTTGGCACATGGGCAGCACGAAAAGCATCACGAAATTGAGCCCAAGTGACGACACGGCCGGCGGTTGCATGGCGAGAAAGTTCTCCCACCAATCACCGGCTGCGCCATGGAGTTGCTCGGCTGCCAGGTTGGTCTTCTCGGCATCGGGCACAGCGAATGAGAGTGAGCTCCGCTCGATGGTGCGAAGCCAATCATCAGCATCAAGTGGATCATCGGAGTGAGTGAACACGGAGTTGAGTACGCTGAAATTCAGCGAGTCCCCCGGCGACTTGGTGTCCACCACCGCCCGCACCTTGGGCAATGTGGGCGGCCGTAGCGGCTGCGCTTGCTGCGATTTGCTGAAGGACAGCATTCTGAGCCTCACGGTTGCGTTCCACGGCCATGAGAACTTCAGCCATGGTAGGAGGAGGAGGTGGTGACCCCTCTTGGTTGCGACGAGAACCCTCTAGACTATCCTGATCATGGGAGCGAGTGTGACGGCGAGACATCCTATGGATCAAGGATATCAACGATGGTTAGTGATAAGAAAATTAAGGAATAACAATGATCTAAAAGTTAGCACGTATCGCACAAGGTAATCCAAGTCTAAAATTACAGACTTAATATGAATGCACGATACAAATGCCAATATCCAATTATACACCAATGGACATGTTAATGTTAGCATGATATGATGCACCACAAAGAAGAACCTATTAACAACAAAACAGGCTTATCAATGCTAAAGCGCTGAGCAAGAAGCAATAACCAACATAGTTTTCCAAACACGATCAACATAGCGGTCAAAAGCGTATCAATCGCATGGAACGAGAAAGTCAAATAAACCAACAGTACAAACTTGGCCACTACAGCTACTGTGAACACCATTTCTAGTCGAGCGTCTCTCAGCTGGGAGTACACTTATGCAATCTATTTGGTCCGAATTTTTGAGTTGGTATATTTTACTTCTTCCGAAACAAGGTTCTGAAATTTCTCAGGTTATCGAACAGCAGTCACTTACAATTTTTTTTTTTTTGAAAGAACTACAGAAAGTAATAAATTTTGAAATTTTTGTGTGAGTGCTGGAGTAGTTGCCCAACTCCATAAAAATTATCAGGGTAAAAAGTCAGTAATTTTTCCTATAGATATTTTAGCTACAGACTGTTCCAAAAATTCCAGATTTTTAACCAATCGATAGTTTGGAGGTCTAAAACAAGTTTATAATTTTTCAAAATTTTGTGGGGGAGGCTAAGAACACACATAAGTAACCAAGCAAGGCAATTTAGAGTGAAAATTGTTACATTTTAGTTGCATTTACAAAACTGAAAGTGAATTTCAATTGCCTCAACTTACCGGTTAATTATCTGGTCTAATATTGAGTAAGAGAAGTAATAGATTTATTTTGCAACTCCAATTAGATCAAGATGAGTGAAAATCTTGAAAATAAGGTGAGAAAAAAAATTCCAGAATGAGATGAGGGAGTAAAAGGATTCACACATCCTAAGATTTTCACAATCGACTCAAGTTGAATATTTTGCGGATTATTTTTCAAATTGCCAACTTAGCTCTAAGCCTACAGTCGGCATTCTCTGATACCAACCGCTGTGTGCGCACCGAAATTATACCGCCCAATGCATTTTTGGAACGACCACATAATTTTGGATGAGTGGGGTCCATACACGCATAAATAGCCACTCATACCTCAATGTGCCATGATCACAAAATTACAACATTCGGTATAAAATCCATAATGCCCACCCCCCGAACAATGAGCAAAGGCAGATATTGTTCGGCACTCCGCAATTTTGCCAGTCAACTCAGCTGAGACTGCCCGTCAAACCACACGAAGGCGGCGACCAGATGTGCTACACATCTCAGGAGACTAGACTCAATTGCGAGAGTTCTCACAACATCTCAATTGATCAAAATTCATACTCGTGCTTAGCTAGTCCCCAGAATGCGACTAGCCTCACACTTTCATCGCAGCGATTAATAAACATAGCAAGTACCAAAATAGGGATAAAGTGCAGCGAGGTACATGATACATAATAGGGTCCGAGGTCCAACATACAACCCATAAATATAGCAGCGAAGTCTCAGATAGAGCTCATAAGCAAAAGATAAAATCGTGGTGCCACAACCCACTAGGGCAAACCAACCGGGCAAGAGCCAAGCTGCAAGAGATCCTCATCACCCTCGCCGCCCTCTAGCAGAGCAATGACCACACAAGAAGCTAACTCATAACCGTACCTCACCTGATACAGCGGCGCCCGGTTAAGTACAAGATTGTACTCGCAAGTCTTACCCATAATTATATACACATAAGGGAGAGAGAAGTATGCAAGCTTTCTAGCCTATAGTGGGTCTCTAGGTTCAACATTTGCATAAAGCTAATTTTATTGAGCAATTAATGAGTAAAAATAAGCAAGGGCGAGCAAAACTAGCATCATTTTAATTTATGGACAGCAGTATATAATTCTGAAATGTATAAGCAAAAGAGCCCAAACGGTGCCCTCACAATCAACCATGGACTACCAAAGTCCATACCAACATGGCACAACATGCCAAACCCACCATCAAACATAATCCCATCCATATAATCCACATTGATGCTAACTTAACTGACTAACACCTCAAGCATTGTCCATAACCGAGGACGCGGCTATTCCGAATAATTATACTTGATCAGTGGTGTACAACTGGACCCACACGAAATGAAGCAAGCATCAAATGCTACACACCCCGTCGAGTGCGGTACACAAGTATTCAAGCTCATTACATGCCCTTCTTAGCCCACCCCAACCACCTATACCACGCTGGGGTTCCCGACGACTCAGTCATGTGCGTGCGTGGATGTGACCGAAGGCGGGGGCGCCCACGGGGAGGCACCCCCGGCCAACTAGGACCTTCCGAGGCCCTCCAAAGGCTACCTGCCTCACGACTTTCCAACGTGGTATAAATGATCACAGTAGAACTATAAGAACAAGCCGGTCCCAAATAAGGCATGTGGTAAGTACGTAGGGTGCTTGATTAGATGTCAAAAGTTCGGTCCTTAACGACCTAGACGGGGCTACTTGCATCAGGGGAAACCAACCTCCCATCATCGCCTATCACCCGTCCAAGTCCAACATATTTCATCAACCATTATTTAGTGTAAGTGCTCAAGTTTTAAGCCCATAATGTAAGATGTCTATATACCACAATTATAGCACTGTCCATCCCTATAGTTCTATTAGCACTAAGCATGGCTAAGCATTAATGAATAAGACATCCCAAGCAATCCCAACCAGTGGTAATAGGGTATAAGGACAGCAATATCACAAGAACTGAATGCATAAAAAGGTTCTACCCATACACCACAAACCGACAATATTAATATCTAGGCAATGCATGCATATATATCGTATAGATTGCAACCAATCATTTTTAGAGAAAGCATAGGTCCTATATGCTTAGGTGCTTGCCTTGCTGCTGAGGGTAGTCACTATCCTCCTCTGGATATGGCTCGTTACTCTCTGGAATCTCCGAGTCTATCGAAAAGAAGCAATATTGCGAATAAGAGCCAAATAAACATGCACATGCAAAATGATCAATAAATATGAAATAATTACAGTGGGTAGATATATTTTAACTTGAATTTAGGTGAAGAATCACCAGATTATCACTTATGGTTTGGGAGATATGAAAATGACAAGCTCTCAGGTGCTGAAAATGGCAGTTCTGCAAATAATTAAGTCTACTTTAGACATTACAAGCAACTTGCAATCAAACTAAGTTTTTACAAGTATGATTATTTTTAGTGGGAAGTACATCATTCACAGGTCCTATGAAAATTATTTCAAGCTATATGCGTTGCCATTATTTTATATATGGGTTTACAAGTTAAAAACATAGGAATGCTAAATAAACTCCTAAACATGATTTAAGAGGTATTTTTGTCAAAAAACACACAACAGCAAAGAGTACTAAAATATAAACTCAACAAAAATGGTTTCACATTTTAGCTTTTTACCAACAATTTCTTACGAATTTATTAAGAGCTAGACGCAAGGATACATATAGCTATTTATATTTCTACTGGGAAAAAACAGTACAAAAGTTGGTCATTTTTATTTTACAACACTGAGAGCTCTGTTTTATGAATCTTTAGGAATTTGGTTCACTGAATTCGGAGTTCATATGATTAGTTACGGATTTTTAAAGTTCATACCTCTTTCAGCTCAAATGCTATCTCAGAAATCGATTTCTATTTTCACTCCCCTTCCTCCAACTTCCACCTCGGACTTCGTCACATGGCAGCAACCTGGACGTAGGGTCGTGCGATGCTAAGGCTCGGGCTGATGGCAAGAGACGGAGCAAGGCCTTGGGCTGATGTCAAGAGACGTTGCTCTAGGGTGCTTCACCGAAATCAAAAGAGATGAACTCGGGGTGAGTTGCCAGCCACCTTCTAGCTGCAGCAATGGAGTGGACAACCTATAGAACGTTGCTATAATGTTCAACATGGAGGAATTCAAAAAGAGGCACCATGGATGAAAAGGAAGCTCACCAAATGGAGGAAAACAAATACTGCTGCTGCTGCCTGCAGGCTGAAACCACCACTCTTTATTCCATCTCGATCTCTCTCAAACTCTCCATGCATGTGCAAGATGTTGGGATGATGGAAAGCTTGGATGATGGGGATTGTTGTGGTCTAACATGCAGGATTGATCTTGGATATTGGACAGGATTTGGGAGGAGAAGTGAGATGAGAGCTCAACTTGAGGAAGAAAAGAAAGAACAAGCAGTGAAGATGAAAGGGTAGAAGAAGAAGGGGTTTTCTCTGCCCCCCCCCCCCCCCTAAGTCCTGAGGTGGGAGCACGCCATGGGTGTGGTGGGGCTAAGGAGGCACCCAAGGTCAGTGACAAATGCGCCCAAGTCGTGGTTGTCTATGGGGGTGAGACAGGTGGGGTGAAAAACTGAGTATAGATTCATTCTTGCAATTTCCAGGATTTATTTTCTTTCCCTCTCTTGTAAATTCAATTTGACAGTTAACACTTGTTCAACAATTCAGGAATTTGTGGGTGTGACTGATAGGTGTTGGTTTTATAGATTACCATTTTCAAGGTTTTCACACATAAATTCCAAGTATTTTCAAGTCGGTGAAAAGATGAAATTTGTCTAGACTGAAAGTTGGTTTTAATTTTTAGGAGGCCAAAAACAGAGAGTAAAAAAATTCCACAATAAATTAGGGTATATTTAGTGATGACAAATAACTAATATTTTAATAAAACATTAAACATGTATAATTCTGTTCAAGCCATTGCTCAAATAGAAGTGGTTCCAATTTTGCCGATTAGCGAGTTAATTTGTTAATCGCATATGATCAATCATTGCAAAATAGTAAATATAAATCTAAAGGACAACAAATGCACTTCTAAATACCTGGTTATGAGCCTAGGGCTGTTACACCATCGAGATGTCAAAACCTAAGTATTTTCAAAACCAATTTTGATCGAATTTACAATTTCAAAATTAAATTTCTCAAAAGCCACATTGGAATTACCCCTCGGAGATCCGACTTTCAGACCGGTTCAACAATTTTTACGTTTGGATCCCGTTTTTGTCAAGATTGTAACCCTCAAATCCTCGATTTGCGCATCCGTTGCCTCCTTTCCGTACTTTTGTTTCGATAGAAGAAATCTTTCATCGCAATATACAAGACTGTAAAATTGCAGAAATTGTACGATCCATATGAAACAAAACGTACAGTCTATCGTCTAAAAAAACTATTCAGCATTTCATCATATAGTAGTTGTTTCAGGGAAAATAAAAATACTGTAGTAATTTATTTTCAGGAAAAATTAAAGGAGAAATATATCCTATAGATTTACGCTTTTTTCGTACGCACAATCGTATATTCAATAACAAATATCACAAAAATTCTAGAAAAATTTGTCCATGTACTTTCTATAGTATTACACCTTCAAATTTCATTATATTTTAGTTGTAAAAAAAAATCTAACAGTTTTAAGAGTATAAATTTGATTTGAGGATAAGACTTTTTTATAAATAGGTATATTATTATTGGAAAGTACATGTATAATTTTTTTTTAGAATTTTTATGATATTTGTTAGTTGTTGTGCACGGGAAAACTTGTGTGTATAGGATTCGTTCCCAAAATAAAGAGCATTTTGTATTGGTCGTTAAAAAGTGAAATTCATTCTCTATTTGTCACTGTTTTTCTTGTAACATTATCTATGATTAAGACATTAGATAGTAAAGTTTTCAAAAAGAAACATTGCATAGTAAGTTTCAAGTTCAAACTTGAATCTAACTGAGAAACTGAAGCGGGTCGTATAGATGATGATCAGCAGCATTTCTTCTTTCCAATCTCAACAAGCATGGCCATCAGAGCCTCACACATCTGAGTGGCATCCGCCTCGGTACGATCCTTCCTCAGCATGGAGTGCACCATCCACGCATGACAGTATTCTAACCAAATGGGAACCAAACTTTCAGCTTCATTATACATGTCTGGAACAGTATACATGGCACTAATGCACCAGAAGACATTCAAGGAGGTACGCCAGTAAATGCAAAAAGAAAATGGAAAGTCAGTTATCTTTGTAACTACAAGATACGATCCACATCAGAATATCCAAAGTTCCAAACTGGTCAAGACATTGGCATTGGTGTGAGAAAGCATAGCTGAGTAGCCCATGCACAAAATGTGGATACATAGACAAGAGCGTCAGATTTTGGCTCTTTCAATTTGTGAATGAGAAAAAGCCACAGCATGCGCATCAAGATTTGATTGATGGACATCATGTAGGACTGCCCTCGAAAGTGTCAACATAAACACAAGAAAGCCATGTCCTTGATTATTTGCCTTAATTTAAGCAGCAACATGCAGGGAATACGATCAATAGTAGCATTTTTTATTTTAAGAACAAAAATAATGAAAACAACTGATATGAATTACCTGACGATGTCCTTTGTTCGGCGTAATTTTTTTCTTTTCTTCTTGAATATAATAACTTTTGCATCTAGGGCCTGAAAAACCAACATCAAGAATATTTGAGTCAGAAACTGTGTTATAGTGTCTTGCAACATGAACAAATTGAACACAAAGCTGGTGAAAGCTCTTTGTTATCAAATGTTTCTTTACACATTAGGACAGATGGATATCAGGAAAATCCAGAAGTAAAGTAGCAGAAATTAACCCCATATGTATTTCATGATATACGCTTATAATCATTTCATTTTAGTTAATTTTGGTAGTTTGGAGGGACCATGTGAAGTAGCAATAGGAATGATGCAGGCCAATAAATTAGTTCATGGTCCTTCAAAAGTAATGAAAAACCATAGTGTCTGCTATCTTATACAAACTATATGTAAAGCAGACTTCCAATATAGCGATCAGAACATGCTTAGCATACATAATGTAGATCTTTAGCGTGTTAACATCATTCAGTTGATGGTAGCATAACAAAAGAAACTGTAAAAATATGCACCACTGTTTTTGCGAATTTTCTAGCACACAATAAATCAAGTAATGTGTAGTCCTTTAGTGTGGAGAATCCTACTACAACACACATTTCCAACCTTAATGACAGCATACCAATAAAAAAGTACCAAGGGTACCATCAGCCTTTAAATACATAGATCACTTGTATACCTATGGCCATGCAAAGACGGTTTCCATGCATATTAATGATTCTTGATAAATGGATTCAGATAAACAGGAAATCTGCATACATATTGCTGATCGCATTATTTGCAAAAATGAAGATCTAGTACTTAACTGATGTGCTTGCAAACTTCTTTCAACAAATAAATACTAGCAATCATTTCGATTTGCTTGCAAACTTGTTTCAACAAATAAAGACTAGCAATCATTTCATGAACTAAATGCTAATGCAAAGACTGTCAGACTGAATAACATGCTCCCTGAAACGTGAAATAAATGCTTGCAAGAAGTGTCTTCCTTACATGCTCTTCAACGACAGCATGAACAGCAGCATCAGGAAGAATTGGCCTCCCAATGACTGTTTGAGCTTGTGAGCCAAGCATGAGAACTCGATTCAAAATTAACTACACCACATAACCATGCCAACAACATCAGCAAAACTTTCGATAGAATTGGTAAATATAAGAAGCAAGTAGAGACCACTGGGGCTGGCACTAATGGAAGTTTATTATGATATGAAAATAAGGTGTAGTGACAGAACTAACATTAATGCAACTAAAACAAGTATCCACTCATTAAGGTTCCACTTAACCCTACACAACAGTTCATGTTTCTAACACGTCCACATACTCTGCAAGCTTAAATTGGAATGTTTCTTAATATGAAAGTTCAAAGCTCTCATCATAAATGAAACAAAATCCAGTAATCAAAAGAGCTAACAGTGGGATCATTGTCCCAAGATTAGATCATGCCTTGCATGCGATTCTACATCTTAACATGTCAATAGGTATCATTTATCACCATCACCATATGGGCAAAGACGATAAACCTCTGCACTGAATCATGATCTCATAACCTCAACTATACCGTATCAATTATAAGTTGCAGCTTGCTAGACATCAAGTTATCTAACGCATCCTTAATCAAAATAAAAGGAAACAGTTGCGTTCAAAGTGCACAATTACCTTATCATTCACATCGCAAAACTTCAACCTCTCCGTGAAGATTGAATCGCCATTGCTCACCTTAAACTGATGCGAACCAATCTGCAGGAAGAAGCAACCGTATCCAATCACCCACCAGATCCACGCCCAAACGCAAAACAAAAGCTTGGGAATAGATGGAGCTGACCTGGACGACGGCGAAGACGGGCTCGTAGGGCTTGGAGGGCTTCTCGTCGGCCCCGAGAGGGCCCACCACCTTATACCCTATCCCCGCCGCCTCCGCCACCTTCTCCTCCTCCGTCTTCCGTAGGCTTCACGCCACCCCCTCCTCCCCCCACTCGTCCTCGCTCCCCTCTTCGTCGCAGTGATCATCATCGTCCCCCTCCTCCTCGTCACCGGAGGATCGGGACGCGAAGTGGCAGCGCGAGGGGAAGAGCCGGGGGGAGGCGAGGGCGCGGGGGCTGTGCGGCGCGAGGGGCTGGAACAAGGACGTTAGGGTTCGTGCCACGATAGAGGCCGGCGCCAGGGGCTGAGGACTGTGAGCGATGAGGCGGCGCGAGAGGAGGCGGAGGAGGCATCGCCGTGCCGCCATGGCTGCGGCGGCGGCGGAGGGAGGTGAAGGGGAGGAAGGGGTAGAAATTATAGTTGGCCAAACGGGCGGACCGGGCCCGCACGGCCCGTGCCGGCCCACGTGCCTCCCCCCGGCCCAGGCACTGTACGCCGAGGTCGTGGGCCGTGCCGTGCCGGCACGGACCGTCGGCGGCCCACCGTGCCCGGGCCGGCCCGGTCCACCGACGCCTGCCGCCGTGCGTCCGGCGTCCCCGGCCTCCGGCGCCTGCCGCCACCCTTCACCGTCCCTGGCCTCCGGTGCCTGCCGCCGCCCTCCGCTGCCGCCTCCCCGCCTGCGCGCCGCCCCCTCCAACGCCTCCTCCCGCGCGCGCCTCCCCGGCCTCCGCCGCCTGCCGCCGCCCTCCGCTTGTGCCGAGTCCCGACTCCCGACTGTTCGGACGGTCCGGACCGTACAAATTGAGATTTCACATTATCTAGTCCGGACCGTCCGGACCATGTTCGGACGGTCCGAACTGTACAAATTGCTGTGTTGCATTATATAGTCCAGACCATCCTCACCCTGTTCGGACGGTCCGGACTATATCATGTGAAATGGCAATTTTGTTTTGCATTACAAAATATAAGTACTTTTATCTTTTTATCTTTTTACCTATCTTTTTAGAGGAGTGGGAAAAAAATATGAAAACATGTGAAAACATTATCTGAGATGAGTAAAAAAATATGAGGGTATTTTTTGATGATATTAGAGGAGGAAATTTTTATATTTTTTAAACAAGCAAAATAGAAGAACATATATAGTTATGCAATTTAATTTCTACATAGATATAGGGAAAAAACGCAATGACCTTTATTGATTTTGATATTACACAGCTGCCTCATTAAAAACTCTGTCATGTAAAAACTCAATTTTGAGAAAACCAAGACAAAGAAAAAAGAGTACAGCTAAAGGTCAATACTCAAAAATAAAAAAGATTACTCTAGTTCCTCATTTTGTAGGTAAAGATTTTCAAACTGCTCAGTCAAATCTTGGTTCTCCGTGGTGTGTTGGGCACGTTCCTTAGCTAGCTCCCGTCTTTAACCGCAAGTAGCATTTCTACCACCTCACTGCAGAGATTTCTTCTTCTCTCCTCAATAATTCTTCCGCAAAGACTGAAGGCCGATTCGGATGATACCGTAGACACAGGCACCGTGAACACATCCCGTGCTAGCTTTGAGAGCACGGGATATTGGGTCTTGTGATCATTCCACCATTGAAGAACGTTGAGATCTTCCTGGTTGATCGAGTCGCTGTCCAAGTAGGTGGACAGCTCTAGAGCTTCAAGCGAAGCGTGTGCAGGACTTGCTGTGGCCGAACTTCCACCACCGGTGCTCGAAGAAGAAGAGGAACCACTCCAAATTCGGCCCCACTGCAATTTCTTCTTACCTGGGACAGGGACGGGTGGGGCTCTTTGCACACGAACTCCCTGAAACTTAGTTTCATACTTTTGAAATACTTCGTACAATTTTGTCTTAGAATCAGAATAATAGTTAGTGTAATCAATATTCATTGCATCCCCAATAAGATTCAAAATATTTAGAAACCCCCGTATTTTACCCCTAGGATCAAGAATAAATGCAAAAGCATACAAGTATGGAATATTTCTCCAGTATTTAAGATATTTTTGTTTCATGTGAAATACTGCAAGTCCTAGTAGTTGGTCATCTTCATATTCTTTTAATAAAGTGGCAATCTGAAAAATTTTATGCAAAATTAAATTAGCAGTTGGATAGTAACCACCAGACAAAGTAACAGTTGCATCATAAAATGTTTCAAAAAAGTAATAAAACCTTTCTACAACATGCCAAGACTGTTCTGTCAGTAGCGGTTGCCCGTCACTGGTAACAACATTCTTGGACATCAAGAAAACAGTTAGTATATCTTTGTAAGGCAAGACATGTTTCAACATTAAATAAGTCGAGTTCCACCGATGGTCCGCATCTATCGGCGAAACGGGACTGGGTTCCCCACAGTCGCCAGGGACGCGTGGGTCTTCGGCCACGTCCGTTCCCCGGGGCCACAATCTGCACAAGCGACGGCCAGCTGAGTGCCCGGGGCCCGAGTACCGCCCGGATCTAGGCGGCACAGTCCTCGCCCCCAGGGGCGCCATCATCGGCCCTGGGCCTCGCACCCAGGGGCGCCCTCATCGGCCCCGGGTTCATCCCCGGAGGCACCATCATTGGCCCCGGGCTTGCCCCCGGGGCACCATCTCCATCGGATATCGCCATCAGCCCCGGGCTCTTCCCCGGGGCGCCATCTTGCCATCGGCCCTGGGCCTCGTCCCCCGGGGCGCCGTCATCTCACCCCGGGTCCCGGGGACCATCCCGTGCCCGGGCCCCGGTGCCCGGTCCCGGGAACAACTACCCCGTGCCCGGGTGCGCCTCGCCCGGGTGTGTCTTCCTCGGGCCCGTGTTCCGGAGACATTCCCCAGCCCCGGGACCCACACGCACGGTCTCGGGGCGTGTTTGCTGGGAGCGCACCAGCTCCCCAACTACCCGCATTAATGGCGAGACGACGGGGCGCCTCCCGCCTGTCTCCCGACAGAGAGCGGAGCCGTACACTGTCACATCTCCATAATCTGGTCGCCCGCAGCAGCCGAGCGGCAAGACCACCAGACATGCTCTGCCATAGCCGCCCACGGCAGAGCGATGTGCCGACCAAACGTGCAGCACAGACTCCGGCGTGGCTACAGCAGACCAGCTCCGGCCACCCGCGGCAGACGAGCAAGCGGCGACTAGACGTCCCTCCAGTGCGGCGTGGCAGGCGGCCATGCGCGTGTGACAAGACGTAGTGAGAAAAGCTCTCTCTCAGGGCTACTCGGCACTATGGACTCCCCTGTTTCTATAAAGGAGGATCCAAGCTGACGAGCAGAAGGACAAGCAAGCTTCAGCATTAGCAACCACCAAGGGCTCTCTTCCTGGCTAGGACCGGCTCTCTAGCTCGCACTCTCGCCACTGTTCGTCTTCCTCGGCTCCGGCAGCGAACTAAGCTCACCTTGTAACACAGCAAGCCATATTTATTCCTCCCACATAGCGAAACACACAGGAGTAGGGTATTACGCCTCCGTGCGGCCCGAACCCGTATAATTCTCCTGTTTTCCTCCTCCTGTCTCCCTTGTTTGCCACCGTTCCGACGCCACATTCGACTTGAGAACAACTCCCCTGGCCGAATCTCAAAAGGGGGGTCTCCCGACTTCCCGCCGTCGAGGTTTCAACCTCCGACAGCATCCGTTTGGAACTTGCGTGGACGCTTGTCCGAAGCGATGCAGAATCGCTTGAAGGTCACAAGTCGAGGATTGGAACCATTCAGCCATGTGCGGCGCGAGGGGCTGGGACAAGGACGTTAGGGTTCGTGCCGCGATAGAGGCCGGTGCAGGGGCTGAGGACTGTGAGCGGATGAGGCGGCGGAGAGGAGGCGGAGGAGGCATCGCCCGTTGCCATGCTGCGGCGGCGGCGGAGGGAGGTGAAGGGGTGGACTAGGGGTAGAAATGGAAATATTTTCTGAAGCAGCGGTTTTTGACGAGGTTTAAGAGGAGGAGGCGCGGAGAGTGACACTGCCAGTGGCCCTCTTCATTACGTATCGGGAAGAAACATCAAATCTTTGGGTTCTAGTGGTGAAGCGTAATACGTCGGAACATAAAGCGTACTCTCCATGGTTCACGATATATCGTTGGGAATTTCGACCCCATCGAGTTGTCAAAACCTAAGAAATTTCAACCAATTTTGATCGAATTTACAATTTCAAAATTAAATTTCTCAAAAGCCATTGAGAATTACCCCTCGAGATCGACTTTAGACCGGTTCTAAATTTACGATTTTGGATCCGTTTTTTGTCAAGATTGTAAACCCTCAAATCCTCGATTTGCGGCATCGTTGCCTCCTTTCCGTACTTTTTGTTTCGATAGAAGAATTTTCATCAGCATAAAAGACTGTAAAAATTGCAGAAATTGTACGATCCATATGAAACAAACGTACAGTCTTCGTCTAAAAAAACTATCAGCCTATCATCATATAGTAGTTGTTTTCAGGGAAAAAATAAAAATACTGTAGTATTTATTTTTAGGGAAAATAAAGGAGAATATTCCTATAGATTTAAGCTTTTCGTACGCACACCGTATGTCAAATAACAAATATCACAAAAATTTCTAGAAAAATTTGTACATGTACTTTCAATAGTATTACACCTTCAAATTCATTATATTTTAGTTGTAAAAAAAATCTAACAGTTTTAAGAGTATAAATTTGAATTTGAAGATAAGACTTTATATGTAGGTATAGTATTATTGGAAGTACATGTATAATTTTTTTTTAGAATTTTTATGATATTTGTTAGTTGTTGTGCACGGGAAAACTTGTGTGTATAGGATTCGTTCCCAAAATAAAGAGCATTTTGTATTGGTCCTTAAAAGTGAAATTCATTCTCTATTTTGCTCTGTAATGTCTCTTCTTCTGAAAGAAAGCATATAATAGCAGCTAAAACAGAGTGGTGTCAGTTTTGCAAATATGGATATGAGTTAGCCTGATATCCTCTAGAATATCAGATGGATATCGTGCTTTCAATTCTTGTTTTGATATCCTGATATTCTTATTACTCCATCATATTACTACTATGTATATATCATCATATTTTAGTTATATTAGCAGGCATTTACACTTTCAGTTCAGATTTCTAACCAAATGGGAACCAAACTTTCAGCTTCATTATGCATGTCTGGAACAGTATACATGGCACTGATGCACCAGAAGACATTCAAGGAGGTACGCTAGTAAATGCAAAAAGAAAATGGAAAGTCAGTTATCTTTGTAACTACAAGATATGATCCACATCAGAATATCCAAAGTTCCAAACTGGTCAAGACATTGGCATTGTGTGAGAAAGCATAGCTTGAGTAGCCCGTGCACAAAATGTGGATACATAGACAAGAGCGTCAGATTTTGGCTCTTTCAATTTGTGAATGAGAATAAGCCACACCATGCGCATCAAGATTTGATTGAAGGACATCATGTAGGACTGCCCTCGAAAGTGTCAACATAAACACAAGAAAGCCATGTCCTTGATTATTTGCCTTAATTTAAGCAGCAACAGCAGCAGCCTCTGACTTATCAATTCCTTCAATATTGGTTATTCTCAGCTTTGTCAACTACTGAAAATTGTTAGGGCATAAAGTAACTATGTTACTAAGTAATGCAGGGAATACGATCAATAGTAGCATCTTTTATTTTAAGAACACAAAATAATGAAAACAACTGATAGGAAATTACCTGACGATGGCCCTTTGTTCGGCAGTAATTTTGTCTTCTTTTCTTCTTGAATATAATAACTTTTGCATCTAGGGCCTGAAAAACCAACATCAAGAATATTTGAGTCAGAAAATGTGTTATAGTGTCTTGCAACATGAACAAATTGAACACAAAGCTGGTGAAAGTTCTTTGTTATCAAATGTTTCTTTACACACTAGGACAGATGGATGTCAGGAAAATCCAAAAGTAAAAGTAGCAGAAATTAACCCCCATATATATTTCATGATATAGTTTATAATCATTTCATTTTAGTTAATTTTGGTAGTTTGGAGGGATCATGTGAAAAGTAGCAATAGGAATGATGCAGGCCAATAAATTAGTTCATGGTCCTTCAAAAGTAATGAAAAACCATAGTGTCTGCTATCTCATACAAACTATATGTAAAGCAGACTTCCAAACACACAGGAGTAGGGTATTACGCCTCCGTGCGGCCCGAACCTGTATAAATCCTCCTGTCTCCTTTGTGCGCCATCGTCGGGATTCGGAGGGTCCGTTCCCTAAACGGACGGTCCGAACCTCGCTATCTCTCATCCCGAGCATCGATCTATCCATTGATCCACCGGACGCCGCATTTGCCTGAGAACTACTCCCTTGGCCGAATCTCAAAGGGGGGTCTCCTGACCTCCCGCAGTCGAGGTTTCATCCTCCGACAGTAATGAAGAGGGCCCACTGGTAAGTGTCACTCTCTGCGCCTCCTTCCCCCCTTAAACCCTGTCAAAACCGCTGCTTCAGAGAATATTTCAATGGCTTTTGAGAAATTAAAATTTTGAAATTGTAAATTCGATCAAAATTGGTTGAAATTTCATAGGTTTTCACATCTCGATGGGGTCAAAATTCCCAACGATATATCGTGAACCCTGGAGAGTACGCGTTATGTTCCGACGTATTACGCTTCACCACTAGAACGCGAAGATTTGATGTTTCTTCCTGATACGTAATGAAGAGGCCCCACTGGCAATGTCACTCTCCGCGCCTCCTCCCCTTAAACCCTCGTCAAAACCGCTGCTTCAGAGAATATTTCCATTTCTACCCCTTCCTCCCCTTCACCTCCCTCCGCCGCCGCCGCAGCCATGGCGACGCGGCGATGCCTCCTCCGCCTCCTCTCGCGCCACCTCATTGCTCACAGTCCTCAGCCCCTGGCGCCGGCCTCTATCGCGGCACGAACCCTAACGTCCTTGTCCCAGCCCCCGCGTCCTCGCCTCCCCCCGGCTCTTCCCCTCGCGCTGCCACTTCGCGTCCGATCCTCCGGTGACGAGGAGGAGGGGGACGATGACGATCACTGCGACGAAGAGGGGAGCGAGGACGAGTGGGGGAGAGGGTGGCAAGTGGCGGCGAAGCCTCCAGCGGGAAGACGGAGGAGGAGAAGGTGCGGAGGCGGCGGAGATAGGGTATAAGGTGGTGGGCCCTCTTGGGGCCGACGAGAAGCCCTTCAAGCCCTACGAGCCCGTCTTCGCCGTCGTCCAGGTCAACTCCATCTGTTCCCAAGCTTTCGTTTTTCGTTTGGGCGTGGATCTGTTGGGTGATTGGATACGGTTGCTTCTTCCTGCAGATTGGTTCGCATCAGTTTAAGGTGAGCAATGGCGATTCAATCTTCACGGAAAGGTTGAAGTTTTGCGATGTGAATGATAAGGTAATTGTGCACTTTGAACGCAACTGTTTACTTTTATTTTGATTAAGGATGCGTTAGATAACTTGATGTCTAGCAAGCTGCAACTTATAATTGATACGGTATAGTTGAGGTTATGAGATCATGATTCAGTGCAGAGGTTTATCGTCTTTGCCCATATGGTGATGGTGATAAATGATACCTATTGTTGTGAAACTTCGAGTTCTGGATCATAGAGGCACTTGACATGTTAAGATGTAGAATTGTATGTAATGCATGATCTAATCTTGGTACAATGATCCCACTGTTAGCTCTTTTGATTACTGGATTTTGTTTCATTTATGATGAGAGCTTTCAACTTTCATATTAAGAAACATTCCAATTTAAGCTTGCAGAGTATGTGGACGTGTTAGAAACATGAACTGTTGTGTAGGGTTAAGTGGAACCTTAATGAGCGGATACTTGTTTTAGTTGCATTAATGTTAGTTCTGTCACTACACCTTATTTTCATATCATAATACACTTCCATTACTGCTAGCCCCAGTGGTCTCTACTTGCTTCTTATATTTTCCAATTCTATCGAAAGTTTTGCTGATGTTGTTGGCAGGGTTACTTGGTGTAGTTAATTTTGAATCGAGTTCTCATGCTTGGCTCACAAGCTCAAACAGTCATTGGGAGGCCAATTCTTCCTGATGCTGCTGTTCATGCTGTCGTTGAAGAGCATGTAAGGAAGACACTTCTTGCAAGCATTTATTTCGCGTTTCAGGGAGCATGTTATTCAGTCTGACAGTCTTTGCATTAGCATTTAGTTCATGAAATGATTGCTAGTCTTTATTTGTTGAAACAAGTTTGCAAGCAGATCGAATGATTGCAGTATTTATTTGTTGAAAACAAGTTTGCAAGCACATCAGTTAAGTATTAGATCTGCATTTTTGCAAATAATGCGATCAGCAATATGTATGCAGATTTCCTGTTTATCTGAATCCATATTATCAAGAATCGTTAATATGCAATGGAAAACCGTCTTTGCATGGCAAGGTATACAAGTGATCTATGTATTTAAAGGCTGATGGTACCCTTGGTACTTTTTTATTGTATGCTGTCATTAAGGTTGGAAATGTGTGTTGTAGTAGGATTCTCCACACTAAGGACTACACATTACTTGATTTATTGTGCTAGAAAATTGCAAAAAACAAGTGGTGCATATTTTTACAGTTTCCTTGTTATGCTACCATCACTGATGATGTTTAACATGCTAAAGATCTACATTATGTATGCTGAGCATGTTTGATCGCTATATTGGAAGTCTGCTTTACATATAGTTTGTATAGATAGCAGACACTATGGTTTTTCATTACTTTTGAAGGACCATGAACTAATTTATTGGCCTGCATCATTCCTATTGCTACTTCACATGATCCCTCCAAACTACCAAAATTAACTAAAATGAAATGATTATAAGCTATATCATGAAATACATATGGGGGTTCATTTATGCTACTTTTACTTCTGGATTTTCCTGACATCCATCTGTCCTAATGTGTAAAGAAACATTTGATAACAAAGAACTTTCACCAGCTTTGTGTTCAATTTGTTCATGTTGCAAGACACTATAACACATTTTCTGACTCAAATATTCTTGATGTTGGTTTTTCAGGCCCTAGATGCAAAAGTTATTATATTCAAGAAGAAAAGAAGAAAAATTACTGCCCGAACAAAGGGCCATCGTCAGGTAATTCCTATCAGTGTACTGGTTCTGAACTCAAGGGCAAGGTTGCCGGACTGGCATTGGTTCAGAGCCCATATGGTGGCACCCTGGTAGCTTCCGACATCCTTCGGGAAGGCCAGCTTGCTGGCAAGGCGACAAGGAAGATCGTGGAACTCATCATATGCAAACTCATCAAGGTCCTCATTATCCTGGTCTCTGTGTTACCTAATCAAGATCAATCCTTTATGAATTGTTCATACAATGACATTGTTTATTCATGCCCTGTCCATTTCATATGATATTCTTAACAAGTAAACAATTGCAGGGTGATATAAGGGCCTTGGAGGTTCTCACATATGACAAGAGAAGGGACTTCATCTCCAACCACAAGGGCCTATCGAGAGCTGCCGATCATCTCCTTCCACACCGAAGCCAGCACTGCCCCGACGATGCTCGCGTCATTGTCACGCGTCGCCCAAGCCGAGCTCCTCCCATGGCTCCATCGCCATTGGTTCTTGTCTGCACCCGAGTACGCCAAATCGTGCCGCCTTCTCTGAAGCTCCCCGTGCGTGCCTGCGTCGGCAGCCAATTGGCCATCAGCGCGCTTCACCTGAGGCTGCGCTACGGCGAAAGGAGCGACGGGCTGGTGACGCGGCGCAACGCGGAGGTGCCCGCGGCTCGGTGGTGGTGTGGCCGGAGAGGAGGCTGGACCATGCGTGGATGGTGCATCTCCACGCTGAGGAAGGATCGTACCGAGGCGGATGCCACTCAGATGTGTGAGGCCTTCTGCATGGCCATGCTTGTTGAGATTGGAAAGAAGAAATGCGCTGATCATTCATCTATACGAGCCGCTTCAGGCTTCTCAGTTAGATTCTAGTTTGAGCTTGAAACTTACTATCAATGTTTTTCTTTTTTTAAAAAAACTACTAATCTAATGTCTTAATCATAAGATAATGTTACAAGAACATTAAGACAAAATAGAGAATGAATTTCACTTTTAAGACCAATACAAAATGCTCTTTATTTTGGGAACGATCCTATACACACAAGTTTTCCCGTGCACAACAACTAACAAATTCATAAAAATTCTAAAAAAATATACATGTACTTCCAGTAATACTATATACCTATACTATAAAGTCTTATCTTCAAATTCAAACTTTATACTCTTAAAACTGTTAGATTTTTTACAACTAAAATATAATGAAATTCAAGGTGTAATACTATTGAAAGTACATCGTACAAATTTTTCTAGAAATTTTTGTGATATTTGTTTATTTGACATACGTGTGCGTACGAAAGCTTAAATCTATAGGATATATTCTCCTTTATTTTCCTGAAAATAAATACTACCAGTATTTTTATTTTTCCCTGAAAACAACTACTATATGATGATAGGCTGAATAGTTTTTTTTTAGACGATAGACTGTACGGTTTGTTTTCATATGGATCGTACAATTTCTGCAATTTTTACAGTCTTGTATGCTGATGAAAGATTCTTCTATCGAAACAAAAAGTACGGAAAGGAGGCAACGGATGTCCGCAAATCGAGGATTTGAGGGTTTACAATCTTGACAAAAACGGATCCAAAATCGTAAAATTATGAACCGGTCCTGAAAGTCGATCTCGAGGGGTAATTCCAATGGCTTTTGAGGAATTTAAATTTTGAAATTGTAAATTCGATCAAAATTGGTTGAAATTTCTTAGGTTTTGACATCTCGATGGGGTCGAAATTCCCAACAATATATCGTGAACCCTGGAGAGTACGCGTTATGTTCCGACGTATTACGCTTCACCACTAGAACGCGAAGATTTGATGTTTATTCCCGATACGTAATGAAGAGGGTCCACTGGCAGTGTCACTCTCCGCGCCTCCTCCCCTTAAACCCTCGTCAAAACCGCTGCTTCAGAGAATATTTCCATTTCTACCCCTTCCTCCCCTTCACCTCCCTCTGCCGCCGCCGCAGCCATGGCGACGCGGCGCTGCCTCCTCCGCCTCCTCTCGCGCCGCCTCATCGCTCACAGTCCTAAGCCCCTAGCGCCGGCCTCTATTGCGGCACGAACACTAACGTCCTTGTCCCAGCCCCTCGCGCCGCACAGCCCCCGCGTCCTGGTCCGGACTATATACGTGAATGGCATACAATTGTACAGTACGGACGTCCGAACATAGTGAGGATGGTCCGGACTATATAATGTGAAATGGCAACAATTTGTACAGTACAGACCGTCTGAACAGGGTGAGGATGGTCCAGACTGTATAATGTGAAATAGCAACAATTTGTACAGTGCGGACCGTCTGAACAGCTTCATGATGGTCCGGACAATACAATGTGAAATGGCAATTTGTACGGTTCGGACCGTCCGAACAAGGTGAGGATGGTCCGGACTATATAATGTGAAATGGCAACATTGTACATTAATAAAAGGGTGAGGATGGTCCAGACTACTATCATGTGAAATGGCAACAATTTGTACAGTACGGACCGTTAACACTTGAGGAGGGGGTCCGAACTATATAATGTGAAATGGCAATTTGTACAGTTCAGACCGTCACAGGGTGAGGATGGTCCGGACTAGATATGTGGAAATGGCAACAATTTGTACAGTCAGACCGGTCGCGAACAGGTGAGGATGGTCCGGACTGTATAATGTGGAATAGCAACAATATGTACAGTGCGGACCGTCCGAACAGCTTGAGGATGGTCCGGACTATACAATGTGAAATGGCAATTTGTACGGTTCGGACCGTCCGAACAAGGTGAGGATGGTCCGGACTATATAATATGAAATCGCAACAATTTGTACATTACGGACTGTCCGAAAAGGGTGAGGATGGTCCGAACTATATAATGTGAAATGGCAACAATTTGTACAGTGCGGACCGTCCTAACAACTTGAGGATGGTCCCGGACTTATATATGTGAAATGGCAATTTGTACAGTTTGGACCGTCCGAACAGGGTGAGGATGGTCCGGACTATAATAATGTGAAATTGGCAACAATTTGACAGTGCGGACCGTCCTAACAACTTGAGGATGGTCCGGACTATTATAACGTAAAATGGCCTACAGTCCGGGTGAGCAGCACTGCGCCTTTTCTAGTGAGGATGCTCGGACGTATATACGTGAAATGGCAACAATTTGAACAAGTGGACCCAGGGTAAACTCTTCTCGCGAAAAGCTAGCAGGTGTATCGAATAAATTAGGCATGGTTAAAATTTCTTGAACAATGTCCGGACCAAAAAATAATAACAGTATAATGTTTATCACATGAAATGGCAACAATTTGTACAGACTACTGTTTTATCGCGGGAAACGGCGTCGATAGACGGTTCGTCCTTCAACCTCGCCTCGGCCAACATCGACGACGGCTTCGCTTTTGAGGATGGTCCGGACCCCCGTAGATATTGTGAATGGCAATTTGTACATTTGTACCGTCCGAAAAGGGTGAGGATGGTCCGGACTATATAATAAACGTGAAAATCATTGGTTTGGCAGTACGACCTGACCGTCCAAAGCAGACTAGGGTGTGGAGCGGTCGCGGACCCAGCCCTAGCAGACTATCCGGCCCGAATGAGCGGATGGTCCTGGAAGAGACGTGGCCATTTGTCAACGTTTGTACTACATATGCAGTTAGACTCCGAACAACCGCATTCTCCGATCCGGCTTTGAGATGGTCCGACTAATATACAGCTGTGAAGTGGCAATTTACAATCAGTACAGTTCGGGGTGGTCCTCCCATGGTCCGATCTCTGACTCTAGTGGCGGCACTATCTAATGTGAAATGGGCAACACATTTTGTATAGTACGGGACCGTCCAAACATGGTGAGGATGGTGTAGCACCCTGAAATTTTCCCTCTATAAAATATTGTTGCAAAAAAGGAATTTTTAGAAGAATTAAAGTTCAATGTGTGTAAAGAATAAAATCAGGGAAAAGTCTGAAGTAAAAATGGGCTGGGAAACCGAGAGTAAAAGTTTTATATAATTCTTTAGCCTAATTATTTAATTCTGGAATTTAAAAAATCTGGAATTAATTGATTACATTTTGGTAAAATTAATAAGCTCACAGCAGTAAAATAAAAAGAAAAAGGTTTTAAAACCCTTTCGTTGTCGCTGGGCCAATTGTCGGCCTGTTGCTGTGCGCAGCCCTCTCCAGTGCCGGCGCCCGCGCCCTCTCGGCCGTGCCCGTGCCCTCGTCCCTGCCGTGCCCAGTGCCGGCCCCGCCGCCGCAGTCGCCGATAGGTGGGACCCGCCTGTCGGGTCGTCGTCGTCTTCCTGGTGCTCGGAAGGCACTATAGCACCCGAGCCCGCGCGCGTATCTCGGCAATCGTTCGCCTCGGGACCAGTTCTCTCCAATCCGTTGAGGGAAACCGAGCCCTTATCCGCCTCTACCAAATCCCCAAGAAAACTGAGAGTACAATCACGCGTGGAGCGAGCCCGAAGTTTCCCGAGTCGGTCCTCTCTCTCTCTCGTCGCCGCCGCAAAAACCGCCGCATCCAGCCGGAGTCCTCTTCTCTTCGCCTTAAATAGCGACCCCGGAACCCCTAGCTAGTTTTCGCCCTTGGATCGAGCTCTAGCCAACCCTAGTCGCATCCCCGCGCGTGCGCTTCTCTCCGTCGCCCGCCGCCGGAGTTTCGGTTTGCGCGCCGCCGTCGCCTCAACCGCTGTTGAAAGCCCGCTGCCTCCTCGGTTAGGTTCGCCGGACGCCGCTGAAGCCAGGCCACCGCTTCCCAGCCCTCGGGAACCGCCGGAAACGCCGCCGTCGACAAAGACCCGAAGCCTCCACCACCTCGAGCTCGCCGCCGGCCGTCTCCAGTCGTCATTCTTCGCGTTTTCACCCTCGGTAAACGATCGCCTCGACCCCCTTTACCCTTTCCCGCGCTCTCCCCGTGCGTCTCGTGCCGCCGTTAGCCGTCGACCATCGGGGTTTAGCGCCGCCGCCGTCGCTGTGGCATCGCCGTGGTCGCCGATGTGGGCGCCAACTCGGCGCCATCTCGCCCGCCGTAGGCTCATCCTTTCGGATCGATGTGAGCCGTCGGATCTTATCGGTTTAGATCCCACCCGTCCGATCCCAACCATAGAGCCCTAGCCGTGCAGATCTGTCCCGTGGACCGCGTGGACTCGGTTCACCTTGGACCAGCCTCTTCCTCTCGCCGCCAGTGGGCCCCACTGGTCAGCCGAGAGCCTCCTCCCTCCTGTCGGCGTCGTAAACCCTTTTCCAGAACAAAATATATTTCAATTAAATGACGCAATAAATCGGTTAATTCTTTTAAATAGGCTGAAATGGTTATTAAACTTCTAAAATCATAACTAATTCATACGAACTCGGTTTGAGCGTCGTTCAAGTCTCTAATTTCTCTAAAAATCTCATGAACTTATCCATTAAAAAATAATATTGTACTGTTCATGTGTGTTGATTGGTACTGTTTTTGCTGTTTTGTTATTTGCCTATAGCTACCGACGGGGTTTTTTCAGGGGGGAGGGGGGAAAAGTTGACGCAGTTGTCGAAGCAGGTGTTCGAAGACTGTGGGGAGCTGCAGGCAAGTCACATGGATTCCTCTTTCTCATTGAACATATTGATCCTATGATTAAAGCTATGTTTCCTTCAACGTTGCATTTATTTTGGAATGTCATCGGGGCAGGGAACCCTAACGCTTTGTTATGGCCCGTTTTGAATTGATTACTTGACCTTGTACCTATGGATAATCTTGACTAGCTACCTTTATTTACTGTTTAGCTTAGAATAACTTTAGGACTCTGCTTAGGCCATGCTTAGGCAAATTAATAGCATAACTTATGGGATGTCACATTAATTTCTATACTATCAACTCAGTCACATGAAATGATTAAATCCTGTGCGACATGGTCGTGCGAGGACAACAATAATGGTCCACTAAAACTTGACTAAAAGGTGGGTTGTGAGCACCAGGGTTGGTGTTCTTGCTAGTGCTGCCATTGACAGTTAAGGACGGTTCGCAGGAAGCTACTTGTTGCAAAGCATTATTCGTGTAAACCACAAGCTAGTATGGGGCTAGGTAGGAGGTGAAGTGTGACGAGTTCAATAGAGGGTACCAGGGCGTGCTGTGCTGTATAAGTCCAGACCACAATGGCAGTGACAATAAGTCCATGCATTTGGGCGCGAGGCCGCTCTTGCGGGGAGGCAGTTGATCACCCCGACGGCGAGACCGGAGTATCGGCGGGAGGCTCTCCTATTGGGCGATTACATGAATAATCCTGTCACGATCTGTCCAGATACCGTGGTGGTATTAAGGGGCCACAGGTGATGTGCAGGGAGTGGTGTCTTGTGGGTAAATGGTACACCTCTGCCAGAGTAAGAACTGTTCGAATAGCCGTGCCCACGGTTAAGGGTCCAAACTAGCAATGTTTTCTGTGATAGTCCCACATTATCTAAAATTGGATGTTTGAACAATGGAACATGTGTAGCTCCAGGTTGGAGTGGTGGCCTATACCGTTTTGGTGACGGTATAGTGGTGATTAATACTGCTACTAACTAATGTTTTATTACTCTCTCAAAATGTTTTATTACTTGCTTTTATTGCAAAACTTAGAGCCATATTGATGCCATCCTTGTGTTATTCCTGCACTTGCATATTTGCTGTATACTGTGTTCTTGCGGAGATTGTCATATGCCTCACCTTGCAATCAACAATCATATCGATGGAGACTACAGTGAAGAGGATTTACCGGGACTAAGAGGGAGCCCAGTCAAGTGCGTGGATTTGAGTGAGGATATCGTCATGCTTTGTTTTATTATCCGCTGTTAGAAACTTTATTTAATGAGAGCGTACCATTCACCGTCTGTTTAATAAATGCGTACGCTGTGTAAACAATTACTTTGATTATCAATTTTCTCATGTGTTGCTCGATTGATTTCCTGTACGAGGGTTACACACAATAAAACTCCAGAATTTTGGATAGAAATTCCGGCCGTGACAGAATGGTCCGGACTATATAATGTGAAATGGCCACAATTTGCTACAGTACGGACATCCGAACACGGTGAGGATGGTCCGGATTATATAATGTGAAATGGCAACAATTTGTAAGTACAGACCGTACCGAAACATGGTGAGGGATGGTCCGGACTGTATAATGTGAATGCAACAATTTGTACAGTGCGGACCGTCCAAACAAGCTTGAGGATGCGTCCGGACTATACAATGGAAATTGGCAATTTGTTACAGTTCGGACCGTCCGAACCAACGGTGAGGATGGGACCGGACTTTATAAATGTGACATGGCAAACAATTTGTACAATTACGGACCGTCTGAAAACTCTCTCT
>RYFJ01003986.1:0-131940 GCA_003991445.1 Oryza meyeriana var. granulata
CCAAGACTACCGACTCCAAGTCGCAACGATGGACGCCCCAGTAGTAGCACTTATTTTAGATGTTATATTTCACTCTCCTCCTCCCTTGAAGAGCTTCCGGCAAGCACATGGCAGGCGCTAAGCATCCTATCCTAGGGATATCGGAATTATGCAGGCACTGAGGTGCAATAATTGGCTTACGATTCTGCAACGTTGTCCCTTGTCGTTGGGAAAAATGATGGGTTTTACTAACAGTTTTTGGAACCCGATACCTTGTGTATCGGCGCGTTTTGTGAAATAAAAGGAAAGATTAATGTGAAAATCATTTGAATGGTACAGAGCACAGTGCCTGTGTGGCCTTGCTATGTATTATCATTAAGGATCGATTTCCCAGTGGCGTAGATTTGTCTTCAGTCTTGTCCCTCGGAGGCGCCTGCCAATTTGTGAAAAGAAGTGTTTGATTTGGAAAGGGAATTCCCGTGACGCTGAGTTTGTGGTCCGCTCGCAGAGTAAAGCCAAACGGAAGACCTTGTGTGTGGCCCAGACAGAAGATCCGGGAAATTCTGTGTGGTCGCGGTCAAGGGTGTTAAGTCACCATACAACACAAGTGGTGACCTAGTCTTGAAAATAGGTAAACCAACTAAAAAAGGTGTTCCTAATTCCAGTGGAAAGATCATGCTCCGTCCCGGGTTTGTAGCCAGGGCAGAAAGTTTAAGCCCCCGGGTTGTAGCCTAGCCAGCGCAAGTTCTATTATCTCAGTTCTTCGTTGTGTTGCTTGAGAGAAGACCAAACGGGAGAGTATACTGTACATCTTGGGCCTTTCCGCTCGGTTGTAGCGGCGGCGGGCAGCAAGTCGAATACTGACAGCTAGCACTTGGTTGGTATCCAGACTACGCCCTATATGCGGCATTCTCAGTGGTCCGATGTGAGTCAATGCTCCCGGGGACATAGTTCACGTTCCCAGAAGGCGACTCGATGTGAGCCCCGGGTTGTAGGCCAGGTGCTGCTTCAAACCTCAGCACCTCGACTTAGCTAGCTGGTTGTCAGGCCAGTGTCATGCGGGCCATCAAGTGGCCACAGCTGAGATTGGTTGGTAGCCGAGTCTCAGGGTCAACGAGTGGTGTGTAGGCTACTCGGAGATAAAGGACCACAATGCAAAGAAAAAGATAATAAGGAACATGTACATGTGATATGCTTGATTCACTTTAAGGTGGTGAGTTGTTGAAGAAGCAACTTGGCGGATTGGATGGAGGCGTGAGACCTCTGTCCGCAAACTAAATTTGGAACTCAGCTAGTGTTTCAAAGAAAAGAGTCTTTAATAAGGCAGTCTTTCGTCAAATGAAAAACGGCCTTAGCTCATTCTTTTGTTTAGCTGTAAAACTCAGAACGGATGACAAATATAATCTCCGCTTGCTGAGTACGAAAGTACTTTAACCATAATTACTCTCGCATTACTATTATGCCTATAGTAGGTTTGGAGTGGAAGATCCATTTGGTCGAGGGAGATTGCGCTCGACTGCTAAAGCCGTTCAGTTGATGAGGGCTAAATGTAAAAAAAAAAAAAACAAAAAAAACCAACCGAAAGATGTACTCTTGACTCACCAAGTACCAGGGATACCGACTACGAAGACCTCTGAAGAGTCTTCGAGCCTAGGTTTGTACTGCTACATACCGAGCCTGTGGAGTAGTTTTGAGAGTATCGCAGCTGAGGTGCCACAGCTGCTTCAACCTGGTTCTGTCTTATTATTTTGAACACGCTAGTTTAACACCAGTGATACCCTATTATTAAGACACCAGTTTAACCTGGATAGTCCCAGTTGTTGTCCTGGATTGGTATCCTGCACTGTAACGTGAATATGTAAGTTACTACTGGTTAGAGATTATGTTTTATGTAACTCTGTGTTAGTATTCATTGTTGATAGCAGTACCCGACTTCTACCACTGATTGACGTTAAAGGGAGTCGGGCCTACCTCCTTATGCACATGGTGGCCTTCCCATCGCTAGTAGTGCGGCCGCTGAGGACGCCACACGTAAATAGAAACTAGGCTTTTATGTGGAAGCTCTCACGACTAGCCAGAACGACAATACACGTGTGATCGCGATCTGTTATTCTGGCTGGGTCTAGTTTGAGGATGACTGATACATGACATGGCACTTTGGGAAATGGCCTTGTCAACGAATTTCTGGTACTCACCCGTAGTCAACATGGTTCCCATACTGGTACGTGTATTTTTCGTGTCAGGATGGGTAAAGCGCACACCCTCTGCAGAGTTTTAGCAGAACTGTTCGAACAGCCGTGCCCCGTGAATCCACGGTTAAGGGCGATGCAAGGTGATTCACATAGCGTAGATTTGTTTGCCAGTGATTTGCTGAAAGTGTTTGATGGAAAGGGAACCGTGACCAGAGTTTGCCGAGTGAGCAAACGGAAGGCCCTGTGTAGCCCAGAAACGGATCTGTGTGATCCGGGGTGTTAAGCACCATAATCAAGTGTGTGAAAAGTAAACAGGATGAAGATCATGCTCCCGGGTTGTAGCCAGGGCAGCAAACTCAAGCCCCCGGGTTGTAGCCAGGGCGGCAGTTGTACAGATGTCTTCGGGTTGTAGCCAGAAGATGGATTGATCAAGCTCCCGGGTTGTAGCCAGGGCAGCAAGTTGATCAAATTGTGCTCCCGGGTTGTAGCCAGGGAAGCAAGATAGCGAGTTGCGCCCCCGGGTTGTAGCCAGGGCGGCGGCTGAGATTTGGTTGTAGCCGAGTCTCAGGGTCAACGAGTGGTTGTAGCTACTCGGGAGATACAAGACCAGCAAATGCGAAGTAAAAGATGATAAGAACATGTATGATTATGCTTGATTCATTAAGTGGCGAGTTGTTGAAAAGCAACTTGCGGAATGGATAGAGGCGTGAGCCTCTGTCCGACAACTAAAATTTGGAACTCACTAGTGTTTGCAAAGAAAAGAGTTTATAAAGGCAGTTTTTCGCAAATGAAACCCTTAGCCCTTTTTGTCTGACCGACATGGCATCATTCCCGGCTTGCTGAGTACGAAAGTACTCACCTTGTTTATATATATGTATAGTAGATTTTGGAGATGAATACGAAGATCCGACTGCTGCCGAGTTCCTCCAAGACCAGGCCGACTACGAAGACTTCTGAAGGTTTCGGGCCTAGTTCCCAACCGAGCCTGTGGTGTAGTTTTTGTCCAGCTTCCGCCCTGTTTCTGCTGTTTCGCTAGTTTATCTGTTGATTATTTTTGCCCATCCCGGGTTTGTCCTGGATGGATCTCCTTATATTTATATGTGTACTCTGTTATGTATTTATTGTAACTCTGAGTTGTATCATTGTTGTGCGTACCCGACTGCTGATCCTGGGATCGGGTGCCATATGCACATGATGACCTTCCACCTAGTCGGGGAGGCGTCACAGTTGGCAACTCCCTGGACATCCCCAACAACCTGATCATCCCCCAAAACATCCTGCCTTTTATCTTTTTGTTCATTGAGATCAGGTAGAGCCACTCCATCTCCCTCATATGGTGGTAAATGTAGATCTAAAGCTATGATCAATCAGTGTGATGTGCTTGTTGTAGACTCATGAAGTGATGAAGTGGAAGCAAACATAGAGAAAGAGAGTAGGAGTGGTGTGTGCTGAGATTTGTAATAGTTGCCGCCAATAAAGTGGCGTCTAACATTTTCATTGTTGTTTTAAATTTGTTTGACGCCCACGGTGGTGGTGGCTACCGATTATTTTAATGAGTTCTCTGCTGCCACTAACTGATTATTTTTGTGTGTGCAAGAATCTTATCCACTTGATTTTTTTTGGAATTGTGTCTAGTACTACTTCTAGTTCCCCAAATGAAAGTCTATAAATGATTGGTTCTACTTTTGATGACGGCATTTTGGTCTTTTGGTGCTAACACTAAAATTGTATTGGGCTCCTAGGAGTTAATTTTTTCTAGGACGGAGGGAGTATAGTGTTAGTGTGTCACGCAATCTCTGATAAATACTGACTTCCATTCATTACTACAAGTCCTTAACTGTTCCTTTGCAGAAAAGAATTCTAGGGAAACCCACCGTCATTTTAGCATGCATAGCATCCCCATCTCAGATCTTGACACCTCAGCTAGCACAAATCTTAGAACAACCATATTAACTAAACCTCCGTTTCTCAATTCTATTATGGCACAACACACCGATCAAGTGAATCAACTAGTCATTGATCTCGTGTAGGAAAGCTTCAGCGGTGGCACGCAACGGTAGCGCGTGCACAAAATGGGTGTAGCCAACACTGCCTATTGAATAACAAATCGGCTCCATCTGTTCTTCCCTTTAGATCAACAAGCCAACAAATCTTTTGCCTGCCATGTCAAATTCCTCTTTAACAACAAACCCTATATCCATCGCTATACAACAAATCTTCAGATCAACAATCTATCTACAGTACTCACAGTTTGCTACTTTGTTGTCCTTTGAAACAACAAGCCAACAGCTAAAATCTGCTTGACCTCTCATAAAAACAGGGTCTTGAATCTCTTGGATCCATACTGCAAGCGTGGAACTTAGCCTCATCTCCTCATATCATTTCTTTCTTGCCAGCGGCAAGATAGCAAAGCGTTTGATGTGGCCGATGGCAAGTACAGAGGTCTTTCTACTTCACAGGAACTGGCCCGTGGCAAGACAAAGTGGAGAAGAAGGCATTCATTGGTGTCAAGTCTGAGGTCCTCTCTGTTTCATCGGAATTGGCCATCGGCAAGAAGTGGCGCAGGCAACGAAGGTCCGATGCAACCGATGGCAAGCTAGAGGCCCTCTTTGCTTTCTGAGAATTGGGGAACAAATAGCCACGAAGCTGCCAATCTTAAAAAAAAAATCATATTCACAAGATAGGGTTGTTTCGAGATTTGTGCTACTGCTAGTGCTAGCTAAGGTGTCAAGATTCGAAAGGGGATGCTATACATGCTAAATGGTAGTGGGTGCTATAGATGTTTTCTTTTCCAAAATCCCATGCAATGCCGCGCTGCCCGGAGCTCTTCTCACGATGACGGTAAAGCTGGCCTTTTGGTCCACTTTGTCGAACTGCAGCTCACTGGGATTCACCGTGATCGACACGTCCTCCAGCACACTGACTTTCACTCTGTATGCTAGCTCAGTCACGCTGACGTTCATCACCGTACGTTGTGCCCGTTATTAAAGATAGCTTATATAGTGAAACGATGAGTAACCTTTCTGATTTTGTTAGTCATTGATCAATCAAGACATGCCTGATAACGATATAGGAACACACGATATTTATTAATGAGGTTCAGCCGAAATCTAATTCCAGGGTTTTGATTATGGACGCTTCTTCCTAATCAACATAACATACTTAGCCGTTACGAGTCTATGGCTTCACCGTCATTCTCTTCCTATGCTACATTGTCATCACAATAGTTACATTATGGCATCTCTTTTCTATTTAAAGGGTTCTCTAACCCTACCCCCTACTATCTAATTCAATTTCAAGTCTAACTATAATCTAATAGGGACTAGTATATTTAGCACGTATTTTAAGGGTGCCATCGTGGCCAGCGTGCCGTCCGTCAAAGCGACCGTGATAGACGGGTAGTTCAGGTTTTCCGGCTCGGTGTTTTCTCCATCTCGGCGCAGTTCACCGCCGGTGCAGGGTAGATGATCCTGTTCACTTGATCGTTCGTGTAGTAGACTCCGCATAGGTACGGGATGTACTCCTCCGGCGAGATGTCGTAGACTAGGCCAGGGTCGATGGCTTTGGCTGGGTTGACTTGCCCGGCGCCCATGGCGAAGTAGCTCGCCGGCCTGCCGGCCTCGTCAGTGAGCGGCGTCCCGTGGATGTCCGATGCATCGGCGGTCGTCGTTATCACCGTTGTGATCGCCGCTGCGGACCAGGTCGGACCGTCGGATGCGCTCTTTTTAGCAATGCTGCTATTCCGCTGAGGTGCGGCGTTGACATGGACGTGGGAGGCGAAGCTTGCGCCGTGAGCGGACAGTGGCACCGCCGCGAGGATGTCCACCCCCGGGCCGACGATGTCTGGCTTCAGTACGCCACCGTTCTTGCGGCTCGGACCACGCGAGGAGAACGCCGGGATGGTCGTAGAGTGAGGTGACCTCTGTGAGCTTGCGCCAACCGTGAGTATCCCATTGCGTGTCGTTGGTGACCGACCCCGGTATCGGGCCATTGTTGCCGGCCGCGGCGCAGACGAGGACGCCCCCCGTGACGGCTGAGAACGTGGGCGCGAGAGTATGTCGACGCCGTCGGCGAGCGCCATCTCTAGCAGTCCTGCGCGGCGCACACCTGGTAGAACGAGAGGTGCGCGCGCGGCGCCACGCCGGACGCTACGTCACCCTCGCGGCGGACGAACGCGCCGGCCGCGACGCTCAACGCGTGCGTCCCGTGCGTGCCGTGCACCGCCGAGCCGCGGTGGTGCTCCTGCCGCTGCGCCGATGAGCTTGTTGTTGCACGTGGCGCCGGGATATTTGCACCGGCCCCGTCACTTAAGGGCTTGCTCGGTTAACCCCAATAAAAAAAATTAGAGGGGATTGATGGAAATTAATTCCACATCTCAACAGGTGTGGAATTATTTACCTTCGAATTCTCTTCAGTCCCTATAAGAGAGGGATTAATCGATCGAGCCCTAAATGGGAATGGTGGCATCTCCTCGTCGCCGAAGGACGGGTGCCCCGCGTCAATGCCACCGTCGAGCACGCCGATGATTATCCCTTCACCCATATTGCTCATGTTCCACGAACGCCCTCGTACTGGCCGCCGCCCAGCCGCGGAAGCTTCTGCGCTCGGGAGGAGTCGACGGCTGCTACTCCGGCGGCCTCCACGGCGTCTGGCTCTCGCATTGCATGCTTCCGGTGGCAAGATGTGTTTCAAGTGTATCGGCGTCCTGCATTGCCGCGGCCCCGAGCAATGCAGAGGACAGAAAGAACAAGGAAACATTTTTCTTCAATGAATCCATTCGAGCCTCGAGGTTAAGACTTCAACATTGCAAGGTCGACGGGATGGAGATGCATGTGTGCAAAGGAGATAGCAAACATATACATGTAGGGGCACCTGGGTGCCACATTAAGATGGCTTGCAATGAGCGAGGGAAGGCCTGTTTGAATGTGCTTTTAGCTTCTAGTTTATACATCGGTTTCTGTTTAGTATATTTTCTAAAACTGTTTTGTATGTTTTTTTTTAAAATTCGTATTTTTAAAAATCAAATAGATCTATCTTTAAATTTCTAATATTTAATACTTAATTAATAACATACTAATGATGTTTTTTATTTTACGTGTGGTTTATAAGTCGGATGAAAAGCTATATCGAATGCCAGCTAAGCCGTTGAACCGGTAGCTTGTTCAGTTGAAGGGGTATGACTGACTGAGTACTGACGGTTCAGTTCGTCAGCTTGTAACTTGGGAGTCAAAATCCTGCATCACCTCCTTCATGGCTGGAAGCCGGCAACTTCCAGAACGTAACGAACAAAAGTAACTTTGCAATTTCTGCCGCCCGTATCCGATAAACAAGTACTTGTCCCGTATAGAGAAAATGAACTTTTATCTCCTAATAAAAGGAAAAAGGAAATCCTTTTCGAGTGTGTGTCCATCTGAAAGCACCAAAGGAGAAGCCACAAATGGTAACATCACAAGATAAATGCAACTGTCTTATTGGCGAGCGTGCGGATGCCAATTTTTTCACAGAGAATTTTGTCTTGGAATTACCAATTCCAGGACTCCAGGCTCGAATTTTCGCTCACGTTCCATATAGTTGCCGTCGGCTATATCCACTGTGAACTTCGCGCGTCCCCCACACACAAAAGCACGTAGCTAGAGCATCCAGTGCAGGTGATCCCCCACGTCGACCAAGATTCCAGGAACTAAGCATTAAGGGAAGCCTGCATGCCGCGACACGCACGGGCCAGCCATGCGGCGCAACGCTCTCCCTACCCTCTCGTCCTCTCACACTGGAACACGCGCGCGCGCGAGAGAACACTAAGCTGCTGCTTCCTCCGCGGCCGCGTGCGCGGGCGGAAGCAACGGCCGCCTCGGCTTCGTTTCGCGCATACGCTCCGGGCGATGGGAGAGGAGGAGAGGGCGGCGACGCGCGCGTGCAGCCTCGCAGCCGCGTCCTGCTGGGGCCGGTGCGGCCTGGCGGCGCTGTGGCGGAGGCTCAGGTGGATCGGCCTTCCCCGCCGGCGCTTGCGGACGTACGTCCTCAGCGCGAGCGGGCTCAACTACGACCCGCTCGGCTACTCCCAGAACTTTGACGACGGGCGCCTCGGCGACGGCGAGTGCGAGCCCAACTTCTCGGTCAGGTTCGCGCGGCACGCCGGCGCGACGAGGCCGCAGGCCCCTTGTTGAACCTTTTTTTGCACTTCGTGTGCGTTCCATGCATGCACAAAGCACCTCATAGAGAAAGCGGCCAGGAGGGCTACCTTCTAATTTTCTTTCGTTTGACTTTCAGTAAGCGTAGTAGATGCATTCAAGTAAAACTTTAGATTTGCCTTAATTTTTCTGTCAGAATACAATATCAGGATGCACTCAGTCAGAGGTTATATGTAAGGGAATTTACACCTCAACTTTGCTGATGATACACAATTTTGTTTTCCTAGAAGTGAGATTTCTACTCAAAATGGCTGCTCACCAGTTTGGTTGCCTATGTATCCAAAAATGTAATGTACACTTGTACAAATTTTTACTATCAAAGACCTAAGAAATGGTTGCTTTAGTAACCACAAGTCTACAATTCTCTAGCCTAATAGGACTATCCCATGTGCATGAGATTGAAGTGGAAATAGAGATCCTTTCAGTGTTCCTCCACCACGCTCTATCACTCTGATCAAAAGTTCCTTGCAGGAAGTTCTTGTTCAGAAAACATAATTGTTTTGAGAAACTCATAGGATGTAAAAAATATAGCCCCTTGGGATACATACATAGCCAACCTTGGAGCCAAACCCCTGGAAATACGTATGTTGCATGATAATTTGAGTACTTGTAATAGGAATGATAAGGACCTTAAGTTCAATAGCATGGCTAGAATGATGTGTAAATGCCGTACCTGTAAAGACCCTGCACGCCTTCGCGCTGAAAAATTTCTTTGAGTGCATGAAGAACCCCTTCATACTTGCTAACAGGGCTGAGCGCCTAATAAACATGGGTAATACTCAGTTCAGTTCTGCTGTAACCATTAGTTTATTTTCGATAATATACTAGTGACTAAAAAAGGGCAAAGTGTGACTTCAGTCAGTAAAACCAGATAAGCAATTTAATTGATGGCAATGGTTTATGGATATAAAGCATGTGTTATGTTACCTGTAACTGTACTCGTGTCTTAACAACATCGAATGGAGTTGTAAACAGAGCAGCAGTAGACCCAGCTAAACCTCCACAAAAAAGCTGCGATGCAAAGTATCAATGATTTTGGCAGTGTTTTTTGTGCAGTGCTGATCCGAGCAGAGAAGAAAGAACAAACAGATTAAGTGCATATCATAACTGCAAACGTTTACCAAGTCACAAGTTTTTGCTTCTATATCAGAATATAATCATCTGATTCAAAAAAGGACCAGTATATAAAAACTTGTGTTAACGTAGGGTAGATAGTCATTATTACAGTGTATACCTTACAATACAATCTACAACCATACTTTTTTTAGAGGAGTCTACAATCATAGTAGTCAGACTTTCAGCTTCCCACTTTCAGCACAGCATATAAACATACAATAAAGTACACATATGCTACCGACTAGAACCCTGAGCAAACATTTGTTCATAAATACAAGATTTGGTAATATGGCATCATGAAACATGCTAATCATACCGAGAATTGGTGTAGTTTAGTTACATTTTTACTGATGAAGCAAAATCTAATACTACACTAAGATCTGACACATGATGTAAAATAATTTCAATTGTGTTTAAGGAAAGAAGGCATTAGAGAAAAACTGAATTTAGTAGTGAGAAGGCCAATGAGTTCAACTTCAGTCCTGACTAATGGTAACAAAGACACCAAGATGGTTTAACAAGTTATAGCTCAGGGTACTAACTGTCTGGCCAGAATCAAGATTGGCATTAGCAGGAGCTGATTCCAACATGAACTGCTTCACGCTCTCGTAGGTGTAAAACTGTAAATTAGAAAAACAAGGCCTTCTAACATTCTGTAAACACAATTAATATATCTGGAAGTAAATTGAGTACTAAAATTTTGAAATACCTTAACTATGGAATGTGGGATATTTCTGCAAAGAACAGCACCCCATCCAGCATATAGTGAAGTAATGCCACCCCTTCGAAGACATCCTAATAAAGCATCCCTGAAGTCATGAAACTCGTATTAAAGGGTGAGGAAATATGTGGTGCCATGTTTTTGTCGAACTCGTGATGTTTCTTAACAGAGAAAAAAAAGGAACATAGCAGTGGTAATGAATTATCAAAAAGAGGCAATAGAATCGAGTACCAGCAATTCTGATACTGTGAACCCACTTGCATCTGCTGCTTTATGCATTCACTGGGTGTAAAAACGAAGGATGTTGCAATGCTAGAACAACCACCAGCAGCGCAATGAGCAATTGAATGGTACTCCTGAAGAGATGGCATTGTAAAAACATAGTACAGAAATACAATCTGTGCTAACAAAAAACTAGATAGACACTAGGTAAAAAGTTCAAATGAATGAATGAATTGTCACCTTTGGCAAAATAGGTAGAAGAGCCCCCTTGACTATTTCATAAGTTAAGGTATAGATTGCTGAAATTGGTGCAGAACAAACAATTTTACTAGCAAGCCCTCCATAAAGTCCTAAAACTCCTGTAGAGGATTTGTCAAGCATTAAAAAGGTCTAGCGATTCAACACTAAGTTGAAATAAATCAAATCTATCAAAATTACTAGCATCTCTGTTGATGTATGTGAAATCCATCGAAATACACTACCTCTCTCAACAAGAGTGCGCCTTAGCGTGTGGTAGAATGAACTTTGTACAGAACTGTTAACCTGAATAATGGTCTTCACTGTATCAATTGGATGCAGAGAAACACTGACTACTGTCCCAGCTAATGCTCCTGCTACAGCATGCCTGTTCAGAGTAACAGCACCATAAAACCGATGTTGAACATACGATTCTGACTGTGGTGAATACTTGTCTACAGAGTGCTTCTGAAACATGAGACCATCAGCATTTTGATCTGCATGTTCTGAATTAACAACCACAGCATCATCCACCAGACAAGATGTGCACATTGAGTTCTCAATAAGTGTACATATGTTACTCGATATCTGGTCTGCTGGCATTATCCTTGGCTCTTCAGCAGTCACCATTTGCTGAGACGAGAAAGACGAAGAACTACAATATTCTGGAACAATCTCTAGATTGGATTTAGTACCATGTAGAGAACTTTCACAAATGTGGGCCTCTTCACTGGAGCTAGTACATAGCTCAGTTGGCATGTTTCTTGTTTGGCTGGAATGGTTATCACCCCTTCTGAAGCACTGATCCTCCTTAAATTCCGTACTGCCAGAAATAACACAGGTGTGCATTATTCTGGTTTGCATGGGATATATATTCTGATGTTGTAAATAATAGACGCTGCCAACATGCACATGTCTCCATGTGGAAGTGTTACCAGCCATGCTGCTGCATGATGTGAGCATTAACGTTTTCTTCACCAAACTAAGATCTTCAAAAATTGATTTTGGTGTTGATAAAAAGTTTTGAGAGCTCAGACCAGTTGAGTTTTCAGCACAGCAAGACGTCACTGCATGTTCCTTTTGCTCTCTGCTGAAGCACACAGGGTCATCTTTATGCAGAATCCCATGTCTCTCGGATCTTTGAGCTGTGCCCGAAGATTCTGGCTGGCCAACAAGATTCCAGATCCCAGTCAATGCTGATACTAACTGTGGAGTGGTTAAACTTCTGTCCGTAGATTTGCTGCCTGACTGAGTAATCGGCTTCGATTGGTTATTGGCATTACAATCCTTAGAAAGAAATGTGTCCAGATCAAACTGATGCCCATCTAATGGAAGCCGATGGTAGTTGATAGTTGGTTTTCCAGATTTTGGAGCTCCACATTTTGAGCTCATCTTTTACAAGCTAGCAGCGGTAGTGGGTCAAAAAGAAAAGCTAACAATCAACTGACTGAGATCTGCTAGAGGCAAGAAATGATAAAGCAAATTTAGCATACTGAAGTTCTTGTATAGTACTGGAATTTATCTTTTTTTTTTCTAGAAAAAGAATCATCTGACTAGCAAAGACCTTAGGCTGGGTCAGTAAGAATAGCACCAAAAAACTACTGCATTGCAGTACTCACTTGAGGAAAGAACGAATAGCAACGATCGTTCTTTTCCCTGACGTGAGCTGCAATCTACCACCAAAACAAGTAGAATTATCAAGTCGTTTCTACAAGTGGCATGAAATCTGACTAGACCGAAATCTAAACCACTCCATTCTAAGAGACATTTCGTCGAACAGCCTACACGCACAGAGCAGACCCCACGGGCTCGCAAGCTATATGTGCGCTAGTATACTTCCCAACAGCGCCTGGACAACTGGATACAACTACGCGAGTGTTTCTTGCGAGTTTGGGTCGAAAGACTCGAAAACATTCCCCACCTTGAGATGGTTCGGAGGGAAGCTCAGCGGCTTAGCAGCGCGCACTTCACAGCCCTACAGCAGGAGGGAGGAGAGTAGCTCTGCACTGGTCTCCGCCGCTTCTCCTCCCCCTCTGCGTTCTCGCGAGTGGAGGAGACTACGTCGCTGCGGTTGATTGGAGGTCCAGGTCCATCTCCATCTGCGCCGCCTCCTGTTTCGAGCGTGCCGCCTGCACCGGAAATTCCGGGAAGGGGAGAGGAAGCGGGTCATGATCTGGGCGTGCCTGCTCTGTTTTGGTTATTCCCAGCGCGTATGCGCCGTTGGATTCAAAGCGAACGGTTCTAACAAGTCTTAGCAAGGACGGGGCAGGGCATCTTTCTTTTCTTTTCTTTTTTATTAAGCCTGAACAAATCACAAATCTGATCTGAACGGACAATTTTTTTTGGAAGTTTTGATTTACAAAATTTAAAGCCCCGCTTGGTCTAAACCTTTTGTTCAAACAGCAAAAGACCGGGACTGAAATTTCAACTTCATAAACATTTCACCCCTGAGCACGCATTCATAAAAACATTTCACTCCACTGGTTCCGAAGCCATGGAGAAATTTCAAGAAGCATGGGTGATGAGAAATTTCAAGAAGCATCATGGGTGATGATATGATCTCTTCAGAAAGAAATGGAAGTGCTAGCAACGATATTAACTCTTCCTCCTGCTTCCTCCGCCGTCGGAGCGTGTGCAGAAGAAGAAGAGCTTCCTCCAGGGGATGGCCGGCAGCGTGATGTTCAGGAAAGGCCTGTACGCGACGGTTGTCTGCCTCGGCGGCGACACGGCGCGCTGCCTGCTCTCCCTCGACTGCTCCGGGCACTCCACGCTTACCTGCACACGTTGCGATTCGCATCGAGATGCATGAGGATGTCAACGAAGATAACTGGATCGAGGGCTTCAGATGCATTATCGTTGATGCCATATGACCATGCATGCTGCTTACATTGGGGAGGAACTTGAGGCCGAGCTTGAGCTCTCCCTTGTACCTGCCGTCCTCCAGCACGATGTTGTAGGAAGCAGGCTTCATCTGCATGAACTCCCTCTCGGCACCCTCGCTGATGATGTCGCCGACATGAACCCTGCACAGCGTCAAGATGCAAATGGTGTGGGAGTATCAGTAACCATGATGAGTTTCAGTTAAACTTCTTTCTTGCACCGGGACATTTCGGCTTTATCTGAAGGTTTTTTTACTACTTTGTTTCGCCAACTAGACTGTCTTCAGAGAATTTGTCCCTCTCCATGATCTTCAGTGTCACCTTTGTCAGCTCTTTGCAACTGCACTCGTCCGATGACAATGGAAATCTGAGCTTCTCGTTCCACCAGACCTTTTTACCTTTACCTGAACAAAATTTGCAAATGGTAATTCTGAATTTCTTAACAGATGTTAAGGCAAGGTATTCCCTGTCAATTCCAATGACAATTGACTATTGTTGTACAGGCAAAAATGCATACCTTGTGTGATTTTGCTCGTGAAAATTCGGTCCCCAAACTGAATGTTCACGTAGTGTCTTTGCGTTCCTGCAAACAGAACTACTAGATGAGATTTAAGAGTTTTAGAAACGGGGTTGGGCAAGAAGTACAGACCTAAGTGATGAGCATGCTTCAGGCCCTCGGCACTGACCAACAGAAGTTCCAGGACCCCGTCTTTCTTCTCCATATCGAAGGGGTTAGTGAACAGAACGTAACAGAATGCAAGCAGGCAGCATATATAGGCTGCACACGCACGAGAGTTACAACTACATGTTGCACAGAGAGCTATTAACCTTCCACTCCTAGAGTAATCAAGGCAATTAACCTGAAGAGGAGTTTCAACAATGCATTTCATGGAGCGTTAATGCAATGGAACCTTAGCCCATACCTGATGCTCGGTTTCTTCAGAAAATGCAGCGCATTTAGTGTAAGACCCTCGAATTAATCTCCACATAGAATACTACCTCCGTCCTAGTCTAGATTAAAAAAAAAATCCTTTTAAGATGGAAGAACGAAGATAGTAGGAGCTAGCAGGTGTCACTGCTCACGTACAACTGTGAAAAAAAAAAAAGGTCCCTTCAAAAATATAAGGCGTTCATATATTTTTTTAAATTAACATTTAAAATTTTTAACTAATAATTAAACTAAAATATATGTGTTTAATGTCATATATTTAGTATCATTTGATTCATATTTTATAATATTTTTGTATGATGTTAATTTTGTGGTTATTGATGATATATTATAAAAGAAAATAATGATTAAAGCATAATATTAAGGACTGTAGAAATCTAATACGCCTTATATTTTTACAAACAAAGACAGTAATAAGTAGAAAAAAGAGGTCTACTCTCTCCGTTCCAAGAAAAGGATTACTAGAATTCCAATGCAAAATTAGTAGGAAATGAAAAAACCGAAATACCTCTACTGATGTAAAAGTAGTATCTGTTGGTGGGTAGGTAAGGAGTATTGAAAGGATAAAATTTTTTTATTTATAAATCATAGATAGATAAGAAGATAAAAACTAATTTATTTTAGAATAAAATTTAAACTTTAAAAATTAATTTATTTAAGCAGTACAAACATAGGAGTACCAGCAATACAAGCCGAGTGGAAAAAAATACTTCCTGGAGAAGGCAAACACCGATCGATCTGACCCGAGTCAAAACCATTTCCCTAGCCCGCAAACGCAGATGGCGGAGCCGACCGCAGCCGCCGATGTCGCCGCCGCCCCGCCGCCTCCACCTGGGCCAACTCCACCACCGGAGCCCACGGTCACGGCCACGGCCACGGCCGGTGTCGAGCAGAAGGTATCTCATACCGCTCCTCCGCCCGATGTGCCGGCACCTCCGCTGCCGGCGAGGAAGCGGAAGCTGGAGGAGGCGGGGTTCCATACCTCCGCCTACTACAAGATCCGCGCCGCTGTAGCCGACCTTCGCGTCCGTTTCGTGCAGGTCTGCACTCTCCCCTCAAAATCCCTCTTTTCTTTTTCACTACTGCTTACTTGCAGTTGCAGTGCATGTGTGGGGATGGCGCGTTGATCTTCTAAGCTATTGTCTCCGTAAAGCTGAGGTTTTGGGGAAATTTCAAGCTATAGCACTGCTGAGGAAATCTGCCAATCTGAACTCCCACACGATTTGTGCTTGCTATGTAACACGGTGTTATGCTGATGATCTATTCTGAATTACCTACTCTCTTTTGAAGGTTTATGAAGCTACTGATTTCCGAAACAGTGATGCTGCTCGTGAGATTCTGAAAGGTAAAAGAATTATCTCAAATGTATGTCTTGTTAGAAAGTCACTTTTCGCTCCATTTAGTTGGTATGAATCAACTTAGGGTTCGTGAAAAACATGAAAAATATAACATTGGTTGGTCCAACTATCATAAATTTGTGCTTTGCATAATTCCACCCAGTGAAATCCTCAGTGCTACTCTCCTGGCTTTTACTAATGTGGCGGTAGCCTGGGAGGTTACTTGGGTGAAGGTGTGGAGCATCAGGGCTTATCCCTTCCATTGTGGATATCGTGGGTATTGGAATGGTGTAAGCGGGAGGCAGTGGAGGCATTGTTGGTGTATGTGGTGAGTTGGTGACATGGAGCTCCTAGAGGGACTCATCAAAGGTGAGGTAGGGCCCACTCAGTGGTGCCACATCTTCAATGGGAACCCACAGCTTTACATGGAAAGTGGTGAAGTCCACTTGCTGGAGATTTTGAGTGAATGGGTGACTACATGTCTATGTGAGTTGGAGGTTAATGGAGGAAAGAGTTTAATGACATGGGGCGGGATTAGGGTGGAATAATCCAACTTTGCATGTCAGCGCTTGAATGTCCCGGTGGTATTGGCAAGAGATTGTAGTCATAGAAATTGGGAGGCTTTGGTTCTGACCCTCGATTGCGAGGCATTGCAGCTGACTGTGGTGGACTGGTGGCAGTCAGGTAGCAGAAAACAATGTGCAGGAGAATGACGCACAAAGGGCAGAAGAGGAGAGAAGCAAATCGGAGGAAATTGGGATTAACTTCTTCATTACTTTATTCAATGCATGTTGGCCTATATATAGACAAGACCACCTCCTAAGTAACCAAATCTTATACCTAAGAACTCAGCTAATTGTCTAATTTAAAAATAAGCTAACTAAAAAAAATCAGTGCTCGTGCGTCCTGGCTTGTTGCCTTGGTGGTAGCTTGGTTGCACCAGCTATAAGCCTGGGTCAACATGGTAATGCGTATCAATAGTGAATGTCTGAGCTGTCTATGATTTTATCTACCTGTTAAAAAGAAAGAGATCAAATTTCTAAAATCAGTACTCCTCCAATTTATATAAGCTTGGAGGGAGAAGAAAATGTTGTTCAAGTATATCCAAAGGTAGAAGTATGGAGGCTTGTCATCAAACATATTCTAAGGACATGGTCATGAACACTTTGATGCTATGGCATAGCAAGATATGCAATGTACTCATGCTACTTCTTCTCCATATACAGCGTTCTGTTCAGTCTTCCTCTTTCATACCCAAAAGAAATTCTCAAGTCATGCATGAAATCTTCTTGAAGAGACAAAATTGAGTATTTGTGTGGCTTCCTATTGCTCACAACATTCCTGTGGTACCATGTCAAGATTCTCGAAATTATGGGCAATACTACTTGCAAGAATTAGATGCATTCAGTACATTTTAATTCTTGTGTTATATATTCTAATTATAGATGCGCTTTGTCTGTTGGCGCATAGATTTCCTAATTCCTACTCCTAGGTGTTGCTACATCCCTTTCTGATTTTGCACTTTGTGCACCTCAGAAAGATTCTGATAAAAAATATTTCCATTTAAGGCTCACTAAAGTATGTTTTTAACATAAAAAAATGTATCATTTTTACAAGTACTTGTCCTTTTAAAAAAATGTATCACTTTGTGCATTATACAAAAAGATAAATAGCTTTCTTATCATTTTACAATTTGTCTTTTCTTTTTGTGTAAAACACATATAATCTTATTTTTACACAAAATTTTATGTGTAAGTGTAAGCAATGTGGCAATATGAAAAGCAATTTACACTAATCTCTACATGTACACTAATCTTCTGTGTCAGTGTAAGCAATGTGGCAATATGAAAAGCTGTGGTTAAATGTATCTGCCAAATTTTATAGCTCTATAGATTTAGATGGATAGTGGACTTGCCCAGACGTGCAACTTCACATCTACCTTTAGTTTTTGCCTCTTAGACTTTAACCATGTGGAAGTAGTCTACACAATTCATATGTTACTTTCTATTCCAATGAAGCATATAACCCATTTGCATATGTTTATCTGACATTCATAGCCTATTATCAGCAAGGAATGCCAATCCTAGCTGACATTTGAACACATGAAATTTACACATTTTGCGTTCTTCTCACATGACAAACCTATGCAATATGTTGTTCTAAATGCTCACTAGTGTTAATCTTGCGAGATATTTTCTAGGCCCCACCTTTTCTCGTATAAGCTATGTATTACATCTTTATATGGTACAATTCATGAATGATGTTTATCATACCTTCTGTAATTCATATAGTTAAACAAGTCATGAGATGCGTCCCATGTTCTGTTCTACATTTTTCAGAGATAAAGGTAGTCATGGAGCTATCCAAGAAAATGAGGCATGACCTTGCTGCCACTTTCGGACCCGCAAAGCCACCACCAGAGAAACCTTTACCTGGCATTGTGAAGGACGGGCCAGCGGAACCACCTCCATCTGGAGATAACAATCATGCTCCTCAGACAGGTCAGACTACAGTATGTTCAAATTTTGTAAATGATGTTGCGCGAACCAACCCAAACTCAGAGGGTGTGGCAGAGAAGATAGGAGAAACCCAAAGCAGTGAGCTTGCAGATCGTCCAAAGGAGCTCGACGAGATTGCGCAAGGGTCTTGTGTGACAGGTGGATCTCCTATTGGCTGGAATTTTCTTGTCTGGCCTGGGGGTAAAGTGATTTACTATGGGCGGACCAAAGAAGTATTTCGGGCGAGTCAAGCTGAAAATTAGAATGTGGTGTTCACACTCAGTCTTCTGACTGGTAATGTACCATTCAATTCATCAATTGTGGTAGGATGATTTATAGAATGTGGTGTTCGCATTCAGTCTTCTGACTGGCAATGTACTACTCAATTGTGATGCAGTAGGAGTATGATCTTCGCATTCAGTCTCCTGACTGTTAATGTACTACTCAATTGTGGGAGGATGATTTAGGTGTTAAATATCTATTACTTGTAACTGAATTCTGCATGACACATTCTGATCTTGTATGAGATGCTATTACGCTGCACGATCATGTCTCATCAGCTTGGATGACTAGACTCATGTCCAGACTTTAAATTTGCTCTTTTTATTGCTCTTGGAACAAAGAATTGTACCACTCGTTCGGGGAATTTTTACTGTTACTAATTTATTTATTTTTTTAATTTACAAAACTAATTTTCGATTTGGATCATTTGCAAAACTACCCTCTTGCCGCCCTGGGCCACGGCGGGATTTAAAAACCGCCGTGGCCCAGGGCGGCGAATGGCATCCCCGTCACCCGGGGCTAACGGCGCGAATGGCATCCCTGTCACCCGGGGCTAACGGCGCCGGCCGCCGTTAGCCCCGGGGAGGCCACGTGAATTCGGCCCCCTGGGGGCATTCGCCGTCGTCCCCCAGGGCGGCAAATCCACTGGACTGTCCGCCCAGCAATCGGACGGTCCGAATCCTCGGATTGGACCGTCCGCATAGGGATCGGACCGTCCGATTAGATATCGGACCGTCCGATCGGACCGTTCCCTCCCGATCGGACCATTGCCCAGCCCAGGCCTCGGCCCCCTGGAGCCATTTGCAAATTACCAAATTTGAAAATTTTGTTGCTAATTTTTAACCCCAAAATTTTTGAAAATTTATTTGTCAAAATTAAATTCTTAAATTCTATTTATTGTGCCATTGCATTTATTGAGTCGATGTTTAAAAAAAACCAAATATCATATATTGTTCACGTCGTGAAAAGAACTTGTTAAACTGAGGGTATTCCCGGATCGCCACTCGCATTCCACTCCTCGTATGTCTGGATTGGCACTCGCAATCCACTTCTCCCCGTCTTTCGCCTACACGCTTAACAAAATTTAGTTTTAATCGTGGTTTAGGGTATGTTTTTGAAAGTTTTTTTTTATAATCCGACGATGGTGGGCGTTGGTTTGTAAAATCGTGCTGATCATTTTTTCAAATTTATTTTTGGTAAAACTTAATTAATGACATGGTAATAGGCCGGTCTGTTTTAATGACATGATAATAGGTAGATGCGAGCCATTCGCATTGCGGCATGATGAATGCGGCACCCATAGTATGAAATACAACAAGCGAGACTACATTGTTAGCAGTACAATGTATCTGAAGGATGGGATCGAGTCTACAGGAGGTGAATATGGACATGACAAATTTAAACAAGTAATGCGAGACCTATAAATAAATAAATACAACAATAGCCCCTAGGTCATACGCCTCCTCGTCCTCCTAGGCTGCGCTCGCACGTGCCCGCGCAAGTACGTCAGGCGGTCCGCCGGTACCCCACGGGTGGCTCGGACCGCCTGAGCAGCAGGGGAAGCACCGGCGTCGTGCGGCTGTGTGTGCGGTGCACCTCCGAGCTGTGACGACCTGATCACGTCCTGCTCCGGAAGGAGGTCGTCCTCCGAATCCCCTCATTAACCAATTGTAAACTCCAGGAAAACTTCTCTCAGCTGGAGCTATAATTCCCTTTTGTGCTACGTTGAACTCCGATAAATCTACCCCATATTGTCCTTGTCTGACATTTCCTTCACCGTGATATATCGCGAATACAACTCTATTTGCCATTTCTGTTCACAAAAAAGATTTTATTAATCTGTACTAATCAATATTCGTTCCATAAAAAGGCTATACGTATGAGTCAAACCATTACCGTTTCTATATTTTACAAACTGACCCAGCGGCGCTAATAAAGTTATACGCTAGGTTTATCTAACGTGTCAAAATGACGTATACCAACGATGGCCATGGCGGAGCATATTTATTTTAAAAATATCTACAATTTATTACTTCTCCGCTATGTTCTTCTAGTACGGCCAAATAAATTTAACACTAACGATGGTTATGCCAAACCGCTAATATTTTCATACTATATCAGATATTACACTACAAGTCTACTAGTAATTAACATTTATCTAAAAAATTGACTACATAACAGAGGGAGATCAAAAAAATACCTGGATTCGGCTAAAAAATCTGTGAGGGCTTCGCCGCTGTACTTCTCCTCCTTTCCCTCAGCTCTATTGGACGAACGCTGGAGGCGGAAGGGAGAAATGACGCGCGGCGACTGCAGGAAGGGATTTTATAGGGGAGTGCAAAAAACCGCCCTCCCCAGGGCGGCGAATGGCTATAACCTGCCCTGGGGGACGGCGGCGAATGCAACCGAATGCAAAATTGCATTCGCCGCCGTCCCCCAGGGCGGCGAATCCACGTGGCCTCCCCGGGGCTAACGGCGGCCGGCGCCGTTAGCCCCGGGTGACGGGGATGCCATTCGCCGCCCTGGGCCATGGCGGTTTTTAAATCCCGCCGTGGCCCAGGGCGGCAAGAGGGTAGTTTTGCAAATGATCCAAATCGAAAATTAGTTTTATAAATTAAAAAAAAAATTAAATTAGTAACAGTAAAAATTCCTCGTTCGGGTTTGGGCGGGATGAAACCCCATGCCATCGACATGTATAGGCTACTATAATCTCAGCCCATCATAGCCAGAGTCGAGGCCCATCCAAACAAAGAACACGTCTGTTCTTTTCTCTCTGGGTCAATTATCTTTTTGGTATCAACCACATCGCCCGTTCACACACCTCCATAAACGCACGGCATTAATGCCGCTCAGTTCTACTTGTTCCTCGTGGCCAAGGAAACCTCGAGCTAGGGAGCCTGCTATGGAAGACTATACCATGATGCCTCACTGCAGATAATTTGGAGAAGAGAGGATGGCTATACCATGACAGCTGTGCCCTGTACAACACAGTCAGCGGGGACTGCCATCACCTGTTTACTGCTTGCCCCTTCATAAACATAGTTTGGGGATTGCTGAGAATTTGGGCAAATGTGCCGTTTCAAACTCTAGGGGAGCTCAAGCTGCAGCTAGGAGACTGGTGGCTGGTGGCCCGTCTCGCGTTTGATGCGCGCTTCCGCAAGGCATTCGACTCGCTGTGTTTGCTAGCAAGCTGGTCTGTGTGGCTGGAAAGAAACGTAAGAATTTTCAACCATAGAGACGAATAACGATTCAGCTCTATGCTCATGTCAAAGACGAGATCACAAGTTGGAGGGAAGCAGGCAGGGTTGGCAATAGGCTGGGTCGGACACACGCAGAGCAAACCCACGCTGGACCTGGCGCCCGACAACGCCCGCCTGACACATGCCTGAAATGGTTGACGGGCAAAACTCCATGCCTGTGCCCCGTGCCTGACGGGCACAGGCATGCCCGATGAGTACCCACTGAGTATCACTTCAACAAGACAACAATATCTCAAAAAATAGATAAGTTAACTAAGAGCAACATTACCAATAAAAACATGCATCACATAACAAGGGAATCTAGTAAAGAAAATCACAAAATAGGAGCAGTACCCACCGCCTGCGCCTGCGTCGCTTGCGCCCAGCCGCTGCCGCCTACGCCCCGCCGCCGCCCAGCCGCTGCTGCCTCTTGCCGCCGCCTCCTACGCCCCGCCCTCGCCGCCGCCTACGCCTGCTAGCCGTCGCCCGCTGCCGCCTGTGACCTATCTCAACAGTCTGTGGATAGAGAATAAGGGGGCCTAGGGTTTCATAGTATAGTATATATACTTCCTTGAATTATTGGGCCAAATAGGCCAAAATCAATTTGGCGCTGTGTACAGTAACAGATCGGGTATGGGTTATCTAGAAGCGAAATCTAAAACCCACCTGTTGTCCACTAAGTTATCGTGTCTCGAGCGATTATGTCCACGGACAAAAAATTTGAACCCACACCCATATCCATTAGTACGAATACCCACGTCTGCCGGCAAAATTGCCATCCCTCAAAGTAGGGTTCTTTCGTATGTCTGACGAGTAATCCACTAGTAGCGCGTCCAACAGAGCAACTTGCTGCTGAGGTTTTTTTCCTTTTCAGCTTTGTTTCGACAATTTCATATCGATGTAATTAAACTTTTTTTCCCTCCAAATTGGTTGGCCTTTCTTCGGCCAACCCGGCCAAAAAAATGCCGCTCAGTTCCGTATTCACCCTCCCATAGCAGTTGCTAAAAACAGAAACGTTTGAAGATTTCAGAACCGGAAAAGGCGCGCTCGATCTACCAACGGAAACCAGTCAAGCCACCCTGTTTTCTCTCGGTCCGCCCGATTTTTGCGCCACCACGAGATGAGACCGAGTTTTTTGCCGATCGCATTGAATCCGTGATTAACCCATCCACCGTATCACGATTCACGAATTGAAGGAGAGAGATCAGAGTTTTGATCCGATCCAATCTGACAATGCCCGCGGGCAAGGCAAACTCCGTGTCCGACTTCCAGTCTCCGATATACTACTATTCGTCTATTCCATCCCAGCCCCAGCGTGGGCGCGCGCGGCCCGCGACCCGCGGGTGCACTGTGCACGCACGCTACAAAGCCGGCGCTACGTGCGCGCGCAGCAGATGGTTGGTTACTACTTGGTTGGTTCTCGCGGTGCCTTTCGACCTGCCGGTTGGGCGCGGATGCCGGTGATCGGCAGCGGCGGCAGAAGGGGGAGGACGCATGGGTTGAGAACTTGAGATCGATGGGAGGGACGGAGCGCGCGCGCGTACGGGTCGCGGTCGCGGAGGCCAAGCAACACTTGCCCCGCATCTCGGCTATAAGTATCACGCCCGCGTGCGCACGGGCACGGCACACGGGCCGGCACACCCCGTTGTTTTCCCAAGCCCGGAGACGAAGCGAAGGCCTCCGCCGCTCCGCGCGAGTCGACGACGACAGCCGCCTCCCGACGACGTTCACCGCGCGCGTCGTCGGCGCATTGCCGTCAGGTAAGCCGATCGACCGACGCTCGCCTTGATGAATTCGGTTCGGCACTTTGGCTGTCCCTGCAAGTTTCGGTTTCGTCGCGTCGAATCGAATTAAACATCTCTCTTCGACGAATAGATTGATATCCTTTGAACGATTAGTTGGATCTTTTCTTCTTTATAGGCAAATGCCCCGTTAACTTACGAAAGATAAAAACTTTATTTCGTTAGGGATCGTGAGTTACAAACGTCGACGATGGCGAGCTATCACAAGGAAACCGATGTAAGATTTCTCCTTCCTGAGCTACTCATCAATACGGAAAATTAGCCTTTTAGCGCATTGCAGCATTGCTAACAGCTAACATATAACATCGATTGCAAATGGCTTTCTCCAGCTCGTGGACGACAAATACGATGATCTGGATGATTTCATCGTTGATAACGACGACGACATAGTGTTAGGGGAGGAGCAGCAAGATGGGTTTGAGGAGGAAGAAGAACACGAAGAGGAAGAGGAAGAGGAAGAGGAAGAGGAAGAAGAGGAGCCTCAGGTCGGGCAAGTAGAGATCCTCACCCTCAGGGAACAATTAAAGGCGGACATTAGGAGAAAAAACCAGGCGCAACAGGGCGCCGGCGGCGGCGGCAGGACTACCTGCTCGTCGTCCGTGCAGCCTCCGATCAAGGACAGGTGTGTCAGCATTGCACTGCATGCTGTTTCTGCTATCTTTCTTGAGCATTAGCTTTTCTCTTCCTGTTTGTTAACAGCAACAATTGCTTGCAGATTTGGTAGCTTCTTTGGGCCATCCAGACCTTCACTTGCTCGCAGAGTCATCGAGGAAGGCTGTTCATCAATAATCAAAGAAAAACAGAACTTACCATCCAGTGTATGTACTCCTGGACTCAACCTGGGTGAAACTGGATCTTTTTTTTAAAAAATAATATAAAGATCCAGCAAACGTGAGACTTTGATCGTTGAACTGCCGTGTAATTATCCACGTAATGCTTGCAGAAAAGCACTCGTTCTTTGGCTTCGAAAGCACAACAAATCGCAAGCAGGCAGCAGCAGGAACCGAAGCTTGTTACTGAGGTATGGATCATTGAGGATTTAACATCACCAGGTTATGTTGCTTACAGCTCTTGATTATGCTGTTTACTCTTTGACCTGTGATTCTGCATTGGTCGTTTGGAATTTGCAGGAGAAAAGAAAGCTCGACGCACTTCGTCAGAATCGGGATTATTCGTGTCTGTTCTCGGATGATGTTGATAGTCCACAGCCTACAAAGGAACAACCTGACAATATGCCTGCATTGCTTATGAAATCTGGTATATTTTAAGCTTTATTAGAATATATGATATGATCCCTACTTCCTCCCATTCCTCGACAAAATTCTCACTTGTTTGGTATATAGATGTTGGAGACAATGGATCAACCAGCAAGGTTAAAAGTCAGCCTGCCACGGTATCAAAAGACAGCGGATTGAAGAGTACACCTTCCATTCAGAGTCGCGTAGGATCAGCCGGAAAGGAGCCTCCTCCAAATACGAAGAGGATGATCGCTTCTGCCAAAAATGGATCCAACCTGCCTGCCATGAAGAAAATTCAGAGGGTACAGCCATCCTCAAATGGCCAGAAGGTCCAGCAGACACCGCAGAGCAAGAGGCCCCACGCAATGTCGTCACAAAGCCATGGCCAGCAGTCCTTGCAATGTGGAAAGCCTAAACCATCTTTCAATGCTCAGAATTCTAAGCAAAATGTGTCAGCTCAGACCCTTGAGAGATCACGATTAGCACAAAAACAGTTAGCTCCTTCCTCAAAACCGAAGGTAGCAGCTCACAATGATCACGTAAAGACAAGGCGTGTAGTGAAAAGGAAATCCAAGGAGGGATGCGATGAAGAGGAAGTTGACTATTCATCAATCATCAGAGGATTGTTCAAGTACGGTTGCTTCTTGTCCAGTCTATTAAATATTTTTTTCACTGGTTATCAACGGCTTTTGGGCTTCTTGTGCAGCTACAATCCTGAGAAATTCGCTGGTAGAGATGAAGATGATAGAAACATGGAAGCCAATTATGCAAGCATACAGATGGAAGAGAGAAGAAGGTGGAGTACTTATTTTCCACCTCTCCATCTACATCTTTTCTTTTTTTCGTCAACGTAGCTAACATATTTTCTTTGCTCTGGGTATGCAGTGCAAAACTTGCAAGAAAAGAGGACGACGAGCAGCTTCGCCTGATCAGTGAGGAAGAGAGGCGTGAGCGGCAGGAGAGGAAGAGGAAAAAGCTAGCGCAAAAGCAGTAGTAGTAGATGCCAGCTAGGGCTGAACACCCGTTGCCCAGCCAATAGTATCAGTTCGTTAGCAATGCAGACCTGTAAGATATTAGATTTACTCCTATCTCATTAGTGCTGATTAATAAATTCAAAGTTCTAAAATTCAATTTGCCAGTTCGCTGGTGGCCACTCACCCCAACAGAAATCAGAAGCTTGTGTAGGTCAATTTGCTTAGACATGAATAACACAAAATATAAATTTTATTTACACGTCTCATACGGCGATGAAAGACTCCTTCAATATTATAAGACAGTCGAGTTTTCAAGACATCTAGCTCTAAAAGACTTGCAAACGCCCTGGAAGGTGTTTTCACCGGTGTTTATCAATCAACCACGAAAGTGCTGTGGGGAAAAAGTATTTCGTGCATTTGGGTGTACTGTGGCGAGCTTAGACCACCCTAGACTGGTGTTCATAAACGCCCGCATACCTATCTATTGACCGAATCTTTATAAATGCCATTCTAGGTTTATGTAAGGTAGCATTTATAAAAGATTAATCCTTTAAGCAAAATGTGGCAAAAAAAACAAAAATCCATTAACTAAACCTATTATCTCCACCCCACAAGGATGTCTTCGGTGTCTAGGGGTCACGGACCGACTATAGACTCTATTCGATAAGTGAAACATATCAGCCGTTGGCAGCAAAGGTCAAAGAAAGACAATCACTTGTTCTTAAAACCTAACAATTTTAAGTTTAAAATTAAAGAGTCGGCGGAAAAAAGAAAGAGCTCCCTCCCTGTTCCTGGTTTAGTTTGGAAATCCTTTTAACTTACCGGTGCTTCCTGTGGCACTGGCGTAACGAGACTAGTTCACATAGGAGGCCTTTTTCTTCTCTTTTTTTTTTTGAAATGCATAGGTCGAGTATGTACAACGATTATGTCCTCAAACCCGCCCGTTTCTCGACCAGGCAACGGACTGAAATGGCAATAAAAACGGGGGCTTTGGGCTCCAAGATATAAGTAATGGCGTGTTGCAAACTGCTCGGAGGCTACCAGAAAAGGCTTCTATAAGCTGATAACATGGCCGTTTGAAACACAGATTGTTGTATCTACTTGATTATAATAATAAATTAAATATTTTAAAAAACAAGACAACATGGCCCGTTTGAAACAGATAATTCACCATATTACTGCTGCATATTATTATCTACTTGATTATAAGGATAAATTAAATATTTTAAAAACAAATATAACAAATAACTTAGAACAAGTAGTCAAAGCAATATTGCAGAAAGTTCTTTTTTTTAGAAAACATATTTTTACAGACGTGAAGCAAATAATCCACAACAATAATCTAATGAAATGAAGTAGCTAAAAAGAATCCGGCAATAATCCATGAGCAATGCATATTATTATCTATAAGTTTATCTGTAATCCATGACAGACATTTGGCCGTAGTACCAGCCCAAAATCAGACGAGACACATTGGTCAGGTGCTCCATCTATAACCATTGTTTTACTATCTTCAACTGGTGTCCATAATAAGTTCATGCAGGAAGCAACTGATAATCTAAACTGAGGAATTAGAATAGAAGGATGACAAGTAGGCAAAGTTGCACACATAAGAAAGTTGATGAGCTAGTAGGCAAATACAATAATAAAAATGGTGCCCAGTGAAAACCAATAATTAAAATGGAGGCAAAGACGGGGGAAATCGGACATGCACCCACTGCTTCTCGTAGGTCGATACAAGGGGCCACCCTATCTCTTCAATCAATTGGATCTTCAAATCGTAAAGTTTTTTCTTTGGTTGCTCGGAGTCTTGAATCATGTCATTCAGAACCTGTTCATCATCATGACGATAGTTAACATCAGAAAAGTTGTAGGTGCATTGGAAAATTTTGGGGTTAAGATGGCAGGTATACAAAATTAAGGATAGAATTTCTAGGAACCAAAGTTAATCTTCTAATTTTCTAAAATTTGATCTTTTAGTTTTGTTGACGTGGTCTCTCGCCTATAGCATTTTACATTCAGCCTTGTTATTTATCCAATAGATCATGCAGTGTCAGCGAAGTTGTAGGTGCATAAAAAAACTGGGGTTAAGATAGCAGGTATACAAAATTAGGGTTGAATTTCTAGGAATGGCAAAGTTAATCTTCTAATTTTCTAAATTTTGATATTTTAGTTTGTTGATATGGTCTCTCGACTATAGCATTTTACATTCAGCCTTGTTACTTATCCAATAGATCATGTAGTGCAAATGGACTGATATTATATGGTTTGTTTTCATTGATAACTATAGTTTGTGCTGCTTATACAAAAACACAATTGAACCATAGCATGTGAAAACGGAGCTTGATGCAAACTCCACTCATATCATGATTAGGAAAACTGCAATAATTTTACTGCATTAGATTTGGTAAAATAGATGAAACTGGGAAACTCAACAAGATAAGTAAAGTTCAACTGACCAAAACGAGTTTAAGGGAACAGCATTTTACTGCATGTCAAGGGCAACCAACAATTTCTGTTGCATTTTGTAGCAACAATAGATGCTGTGCATTACATATTTGCAGATCAAATAACATATTCCACAACTGTGCAATGCCTACCAAGTGATTGCTTCAATCCCCACAAGGCCACATGCACCCAGTTATAGAACTAGCTTCATCAAAACTTTATCATATTGCAATGCTAAGAAAATATTAATGGGTACTTGGGAGGAAGAATATACCTTCAATGCATTGCCAAGTCTTCCATAGCGCCTCTCACGAAGGACAGTTAGAGAGCCATATTTTGTAGATTTGGCATCAACCCATTTAATTAATTCTTTGTAATTCTCTTCAAAAGCATCTTTAGCAGATGCCTCAGTTGACCCATCAGTCTGTCATCAAATAAAGAATCTTATACTGTATGCAAAGAACAGCTTTAATGTGTGGGGAACACAAAGAACCTCAATAGTGTCAGTACAGAAACAGCTGGATACATATATAGACTAGAGATTGCACTCCTGCAGATCCAGTATATGAGTCTATGATAATGCTAAGGCCAAGGTTATCGAGGGGCCTGAGTACGTAAAAGATAGGCCCAAGCGACCATACTAACATAAATGTTACCATTGGAGCCATTCTAATAAGGGCGAGGAAAAGAAAGAGGAGAAGAAATATTTGTAATGATGGAATTAAAATTTTTACATACTGGCTGGCTTAGAACAAGTAGTAAAAATGTTAATTCACATTTTTAGCTCACAAAACTGGTACAATGTTTTCAACCACTAGAAATGTAAATATAGGAGTGTTCTGGTGTAGCCAGGCCCAAGAGGCATCCCAGTCTCTAGGTTACAGCAATTGACAGTATTACACAATTGAACTATAAAGAGATGACAATAAGGTGAAGAAATGTATAAAGTGTGATGGAAGATGCTGTACCTTTAGCGACTCAATCTCTGCCAATGCAAGACCCTTTTGGTACAGTGCATCTGCCAACTGGTCTCGTGTTTCTTCCATCTTTTTCTTATTTTTCTATCAGGCAGCAAAAGGTTTCAGCTATGCAGGGCAGTATGAGCTAATACATTTGGTTTAACCACAAAAAACAAATGCTACCAAATACTAATCCATTTACCTGTGCCTCTTCATCTTCAGGATCTGGTTTAAGGGACAAAGACTTTGCCAGATCCTCTTTATCAATACTGTCCACAACCTCATCAGCTGCAGCTATAACCTGAACACCAAGAGCAAAAAAAAAAAAGGTTAAAATAAAATCAGAAGAGTTAAAAGAAAAAGGTCAAACTGAAAGATGTCTTATGAGAGAACAAATGCAGACAATCAAGTGAAAATTCTTACTAGTCAACATAAAAGTAGTAAACTATTTAACTACATTTTCGGATTTTCCTTGAAATCAAGGATATGATAGAATTTAATCTCGCAGAGTAATGCATTAATCTCCTCCCAAATGTCAAAACTGCCTGAAGGAATGGTGAAGAGATTGAATTATCTTTAATTAATGGTCTTTGACATGGAAAAAAAACAAGTACTAGTATGAACATAGATTTCAACAGTCTTTTGTGCACTCAAAATATGGTTAATAAATGACCTTGGCAATTTTATCAAATAGACATATAGTTATGTTTCACGTGAAAGACATAAACTGTTGACTGTGAGTGTTGGCACAAATGCACACAAGTTGGTTTGTTCTACTTAAAACAGTAATGGCATGAGCCTGATTTTCAATCCTTGAACAGTGGTCCTCACTCAGGATTCTGATCCTCATGTACAACAGTTTTGAGTATTGGCAGCATGCCAATTTTACCACGACAGTACTTTTTTCCCTACTGGAAGGAATTAGACACTCAGGAACATTCTATTGCATAAACACATGAACTAACTAATCAGCTCATTTAGTAAAAGATTACATCATATTGGAGTATTTGGACCTAGACACCTAGTGATGTTTTTAAAAAACAAAAACGAAAACCTGCTCATACATGTGGTAAAATTGTATGAACATTATCTTATTGTTCAACATAAGATGCAGGGAAACATAAATGAAAAGGAAATATTAATTACCTCTTTTTGATGGCTAATCTTATCATCTGAAGTTGCTTTCTGAACTATGCATTCCAAAATTTTGGCAAGCAAAGGTGTATATCTCGGATACTCTGACTGCAATATGCCAATAAAGGTTAACGTGATTGAATTGACATAGTAGAACAATATAAAACAAATGTAGCTCATAATTTTTATAACAGACAATGACATAATTGACATGTTTAGCAAGAAAAAATCACATTACATCGATCTCATTGTCTTTCTTTACTGTAACATCTTAGCATTAACTAAAAATATAAGATTGCATGTAGCACAGTCAATTGCAGTTCTACAGATACGGTCAATTGTGGCAGCCAGGCGAGATCAAGGCCCGAGCTGCAGTGCCTGGGCAAGCTCAAGACCTGAGTGGTGGCACCTGGGCGGTGTGGTGGTGGTCGACATGGCAACTATGGATGAACCCATGTGAGATGGTGAGGGGAATGGGCTGGTGGAAGAGGAAGGAAGTCAACGGTAATGTTGGTATTCCACATCTTTTTTTTTTGAAGGAAAACAAAAGGAAACTTAACAGAAGTATTGATGGAATGCTAAATAGGAGATAACCTTCGGTGCTAATAAAGCAAAATGTGATCTTTCGATGCCATAAAACCAAAATCGTGATCTTTGGATGCTACAGGACAAATTTTTGCAGATGGTCAACAAAGTGGTGCATTAAGTCTATGTTGTAACAGCACAGGGTCCAACATGGTTCTAGGCCCAACACAGTTTTGTTGGACCACACTATACTACATGCTTGCGCTTTCGTCCTCACTTCGTGCAAAAGGCTTAAGCCGGTGTTGCTACTGCTTGGACAACCATCTATATAAACTAGTATAGCTCTCCTAGAACTAGCAAGGTGAGACTAAACAAATAGATAGACCATAGGCCACTAGGCACCAAGGCCCAGTATCGGGCTGTCACACACACCCACCCTCAAAGAACTCTACATCCCCATCAAGCCTAGCCTGGGCTCTTTCCAATGACCACGGACATCCCTCTTCGTACGTGACCATACGTCCAATGCCCGCCTATATGCCATGCCATGTGCCCCTTCATGGGCACACATGTGTCATGTGCCCTATGCCCGTGTAACTGACCCGCTATGCCTGTGACCTCGAGGGTAGGCTCTGATACCACTTTTTAACAGCTCAGGGTCCAATATGGTTCTAGGCACAATACAATTTTGTTGGACCACACCTACACTGCAACACGGTTGCTCTTTTCATCCTCGCTTTGCACAAAAGGCTTAAGCTGGTGTTGCTAGTGCTTGGAAAACCAACTATATAAACTAATCTAGCTGTCCTAGAACTAGCAAGGTGGGAAACTCATTTTGCTGCTGCACACATGCAGCCATAGATGGCCCATAGGCCTGCTAGCCCACTAGGACCAAGGCCTAGTACTGGGCGGTCACCGTTTAACACCATGTAGATAAAAAAATAATAATCACATCTGGTCTTTCTTAGTTCAATGATAAATCTTAGGATAAAAATGACTTTGGAAGAGAAGCCAATGCCTACCTTAAGAGAAGTAACAAGCTCCATCCAGGAAGACTTGTCATCCTCAGTTTCTTGATTAAAGCCAGAAAGGAACTTTATCTTGGTGTCTCGAACCTGATTGATCAATTTAATGTGAAGATTGTACAATCTCTACGAATTTGCATTGCAATAAGAAATACCATTTGTCTATAGCAAATTAATCTAAAACAGGCAACTTAAGGAGTAAAAGTTGAAAAAGAATAATTCCAGTAAATGGCATTTTAGCTAGCTATGAAAGTGCTCCAACCTCCTCGTCCAATCTCTCTGAAATACTCTTTCTTACAGCTGAAACTCCCTTTTCTTTATCATTATCAACCTGCCAGTTTTACATAATCATTATATACATTGAATGTGCAATAAAATACTGAGAATGGAACATATAGAAGGCAAAAACTGATAGGTCGTATGGTGATCCTGAATATGGATTTAAACCTGAATTAGCAGTAAAAGACTAATAGTAAAACTAAAAGGGAACCACTAGATTTAATCTAGGGCACTGACCTTGGATGGTGGAATGAGATACGAAATACTATAAGATGCTGGAGCATGCTGGTTTTGGTCATCTTTCTTGTTGAAAGATCTTACTGCACCATAGGTTATCGACCCAACCAAAACAGACCCAGGTAGAACATTCTGCCATACAAATATACAATTCAACATATTAACCAAAAAAAGGTAAAAGACTGATATAGTGGTTAACTGGTATGTACCTTCAGAAGTTTTTCTGTAGATGGTGGACCCACATAGAATGCTTCTGGTTCTCTAAAAATTTTAAACACTGTTGGTGACAAAGTGCTATTCTACTAAGATAGTAGTGAACATTTGAATAGGAAATACCCTGGAACTAATACAGAGGATTTGAAGGTGCCATTTCCAACAATAGGGCCATCAGGTTCAGAGTAGAAACTCAATTGAATGAAATCCTGCAGTTCGATTAACATATACATCAATGCTGTACAGGTGACTTGCACCAACAAGCTTAGCTTGCATAATATTTGAACCAGAGAGCAGTGCTCTGAAAACAAGTCAGTTTGTATATATACACATTGTATACAGGTTACTAGGTGGATGACTACACAATTCCGCTTACTGATTTTTAGGACCCAAAGAGAGAGAGAGAGAGACCCATCCTCCTGTTGGAAACATTTAACAGTATCAAGATAAATGTTTCAAGACATTTCAGATGATTCTGGTGCTTTATGTCTTTGTTTCAGCAATAACCTGATAAGTACTACTCTATAGGACTGCAATTGCATGCGTGCAACCTGATACATACTAATGATAGCAGTTTTGGTGGTGGTGAAATATGCACAAACCACAGGATAGTACTGGATGTTAATAAACAACTCTAGTGCTTCCACATGATAGACTGCTCTTCACAACATTTTTTACCAAACAAAATCTCCATAGTTATCACCCCATACCCCCAAAATTGAAATGGCATGGCTTGTATGGTAAAACCGTAAAAGAGATGATGTTATTTAAAAAAAATAATAATATTTGCATGCCATCAAATAATGCATGCAATTAAAATATGAAGTGGGTCTCACACTCTCATTTTAGACGCAATACCTTTTTCTCTAGCTTCCTCTCAATAAACAGAACCAACTGCTTCAGCTTCTCCAAGGACTGCATATTGTCATGTCTACACTGATCCATTAGATAGATTCATGCAATAAACAATACTCTTTCACTGAAGCAACACAACATAGTGTACCACATGAAATTGTCGACTCAACATAAGATAACTCCGTAGATATACAACTGAAAGATCCCCCAAAATGGAGTGGGGGTGGAGTACTGGACTACTGGAGTGGAGCAAAGGTAAATCCCTAGTGTGCTCTAGTTTTTATTTCTCAATATGTACTCTATGTGTCTTAGTGCAACTGTATAAAAAGGTTGTGACCTAGACCACCTAGGTGTTATGTGTCACCCCGTCGCCAAGTGCCTAATCACTCTTTAGCCCCCCTAGGTGGGCACATAGCCTGTTTTGTTGAACTTAACCAAGCTTTGAAATTTACCTGCAGTTCTGAACTTCCAATTCTTATGTATAGGTGGTGCATGGTTACAGAGAACAATAATAAGTTTCCTATTAACTCACATTTAACTATATCATATCCTAATAAACAAATTCATCAACACAGCAACAAATTAGAAACAATGCAAAAGGCATAGTATGCATAAGAATGTATGTAACAATACTATGTAGGTCAGAAAGTAGTACCTTATGTACAATTGCAGTGTGTATTCACCTTTTGAAAGTTTGACATAATTAGGATAGACATCACCAGACGAGTAGACACACTGTCAATACAAAAAGAAATCATCCTAAGTTGAGAGGGTATCAGATATGTGGGTTGAACTGAAAAGGGTGCCAGGAGTGACTTCCAGAATTGAGAAGATCATATTGATTTGAATTTTCGGCCCCCTATGGAAAAAACATAATGAACTATTCCAAAGTTTCGTGCAAAATTCATAGATGCATTGGTGTGGCATTTCTCCTTTTTGGTACCACATCTATTATATTTTTAAAAGTACTCTTGGGAAAAGAATGTAATAATACTGAGAACGCTAAAGTATTATCCGTATACTGGATTACTGGACTAAGACATGCCTTATTCCAATCTCCTTATATCCCACCAAAGAATCAGCAGAAACTGGAAAGCATATTTGAAATCTCCCTATCATCGAAGACATACAGAAATTAAAGGAATAATTATAAAAATGGGGGGGGGGGGGGGGGGGGGGAAGCACCTTGTTTGAATCTGATATTCTATAATACTGAGACTCAAACTTGTTATCATATATTCTGTTGTTAAGTAGGGGCACATGGGGCTTTATTTCAGCACCATCCTCTAGTTTGAATTTATAACTGCAGGGAGTCAGAGAGAGAAAAGAATATGAACACAAATCAAGTACTTACAGGTATGTATAATCTCACAGAACCTAAAAGTAACTCACGTTAAAGTTAGTGCAATGATCTGCTTGCCAGATGGTAATCTATCACGGGTGGTAGGAAGTGAACAAAGATTACACTCCACTGGTCGATAAGGGGTCTTGACCTGCAAACCGTACAAATCAAATATATACGGAGAGGAGAGTAGCTCACAACATGCATCTACAGATTCTTTACCAACCTTGTTCAGAGTGGCAACAGGAACAAGAATCTCTGATGCTAATAGAGATCTAGCAACTATACGAATGGGTGCCTCACTACCATCAAAGCCAATTACTTTCTGATCAACGGATATTCCATGAAACACAATCTGAGAGGTTGGAATGAAAATATTTATCACAAATATCATTTGATATAAATTGGATTCTATAGAAGTCTATTTGCAAATTTAGTTGGGGAAAGCCAAGGATTATCACTGTTTAGAAAGTATTGTTGAGACAAAAGTACCTCGAAATCAATACAGGTAGGTTCATGGCTAGCAATTCCGCTAGACCAGAACTGGGCTATGGACAACTCCAAAGTTAAGCCACCTTCTACAGGAAAACTAAAATTCTTGAGAGAAGGTGAAGAGAAAGTGACAGCTGGCCCCCAATGAATAGGTCGCTTCAGTGGACTGATCTGTTATATCTGACGTTAGAATTTGCATCGATAAGTCATAGGAATGAAGATGATATATTAAGATCACTACCTGGTGTATACCTGAACAGTGTCCAAAAGGAACCTCCTAGGAGTATCAAAGGCTGATGCGTGCATTGTAACTTCCGCCCATGAAGCTCCAATAGGCACATTTATGAACCTTCTTTCAATATGACCTGTAAGAAAAAAAAATCAAAGTAACTTTTGTATCAGAACAGAAACATAACTATAGAAGTGGAGTTTCAAATTCAATAAAACAATAATTACAGGTTTATTCTGACCATGGTTCCTGAATATTGGTCAAAAAATGCCATAAACTGGATGATTCACCTCGAAACAGCTTTAGTATGCTACAGGTGGTTCTTAATTGAACTGATGCAGAAAAACATGGCTTTATCATTTTTTTAAACAAACCTCGAAGGTGTCAAAAGTGTGTCCCTTTAGCTATGTAAAACTGAACTTCCACTGAGTAGTCGTTTTGGGTAGATCTATGAGGCCAGAAATAAGTATAGAAGGATTCTATGCAAAGAAAAATCTGAACATAGGTGCAAGCCCAAATGTGCACCTGTGCATTTGAAAAAACAAACTCTAAATATTCAAGGATGTAGCGAATGATAATAAGTGTGCATACAAAAAAGTTGAACATAGAGCTATATAATTTTAGAAAAAACATGATTATAGTAAGCAACTGAGTACCTGACTTAAAGAAAAGATTTGAAAATGTCAATGCAGGTGGCGCTCCTGATAGAGCAATAGGCTTTATCACAGTAATAGGCACGCGGAAAATCGGTCCACGCCATGGTGCTTTGCAATCTATGCCATAAACTTCATAATAGTGAAGGCCACTGCTGATATTAACAGGATTTACAACAATGCTGCAAAAGGCAAAGCAAAACACATAAAGTGTGTCACTTAACAGAATACACGGCACATATAATGATCAAATAGTTTACTACTCCCTCCATCCCAAAATATAGCAACTTCTAGCATTCAAAATTTGTCCCAGAATATAGTAACTTCTCCAGCTACTCCCTCAACCAATTACAACCATCTCTCATTTAATATCTCTGCCTACTTACCTCATCTCAACCAATAAACCAACATTTTGTTTTGTAATTGAAGAGCCATCGTGAGTTATAAAGCCTTATGCAGTATGCTCTAATAGTGATGTACATTATTTCAGTGAATTTCTCTTTCAATAAAATAAATTTTCAGCAAAGTCAGGTTGCTACTTGCATAAAAGGTAAATATATCCTGCATCAATGCTCAACTCTGAAGGACGCAAATACACACAACCATTGACTATAAAGTAGATGAGCTATATAACGCAGTGTAGATGGCATGTTTGTGTTCTTATAAACCTGAAGTCTCGGCAAATATGGCCAGTGCCAATAAAAGTTCATTTTACTTATTTTACTGAATGCAGAGTGGCAAAAATCATATAGTTAAACAGACAAGATACGAACTTGAAACTGCGCCCATTGTTTGTCACCATTATATACTCAGGAATTTTAATAACAGAGCTATCAGTGGAATGCAGCTGCAGGCACTCCTCAAATGGAACCAATTGCTCCATATTACTGGCATCCTCATGAAATTTTGGGTCTAGTTGAACAGTCCACTGTAAAGAAAAACATACAATTAATTCTGATGATTTATAAAATTGGAAAAGTTAGTGCGGTTCAAATTTATGTGCTCCTCTACAGAGTGCATACACAAAGTGTTCAAAAACATTTATCTAACCTTATTGATCAAAAAGGAGTTGTACAAATCTAGGCTACTATTGGTCAATTATGGGGATGATGGATAAACATTTCTCTAACCTTATTGATCATAAAGGAGTTCTAAGAATCTAGGCTACTATTGGACAGGTACGCTGATGATAGATCTAATGCCTTTTGGGAGAACATGAAATCCAAGAAAGCGAGCAGGAAATCAGTAACTGACCTCACTTGTTTGCTGGCATGCATTACTCCCACGTAGATATATTCCTCTAAGTCTAGGAACTGCAAACATGGTATTATGTTATCATATATATAATATATATAAGAAAAAGGTAACAACTTAACATCAATCAATATAGATCTATAAGCTTTTTCCTATTGAGATAGAGTAAACTTAAAGAATACATGGCACAATCAACATAATAATCTGCACTACTAAAACTATGAGCAATGGATTTAAGTGGTAGCATCAAATAGCTAAAAAATGTACTATCTGGACATGCAATAATAGATGACAAGCATTAAAATCACTCAGTCTGCACTAAAAAGATCTGTAAAGTATATTTATAACATCTGTGCTTACATTCAACATGTGCCAAACCTAGCAATACAGGGTAAAACAGGACTCTCATGCAATCAGAATATAAAGTCTGGTAGCTGATTTTGTAAGAATTTACTCCCAAAAGAATATTCCTATGAAGTATGACGTTATGAGAGTGTTTGAACACAAATCTTGGTGCTATTCTCATGTGGCAAATTCGTACAATGTACAATAAGACACAATTATACTATTACAGGGTCAAGTATAAAAGATAAACCAACAGTCTAAAAGAGGAAAAGGACAGACAATACAAGTAATGTCTTTTCCCTTTTTCTGTCCAATTATTTAACAAGAAAATTGTTCCAGGATATTCCCTTTGCAAAACAGCTAACATAGCAGACGTATTGCAAATACCATTACAGCTTGGCTGTTGAAAACAATAGGACCAACACCACTCTGACAGATGTATTAAAAAGTAACTATGGACATACCATCAGATATGAGATGCTCCCAAGCACCATTACAATACAATAGGTGTTAAAATTTCATCATTCATCAAGGATAGGAGAAGAAATATTGCATAAACTGCATCATAGATCATGAATGCAAGCGCTGTACTCCATTTATAAAATGTTTACTTCAAAATAAGGATTCTTTGTATACAAATTGCTAAAGCTTCAGAGTGAGAAGAAGATATGATTAGATGAATAATATAAATAGAAATATACTTACTTGACTTCCCCATTTGATTGATTGAGATTCTATAAGAAACAAGCGGCAATTCCTTAGCCTGCTGAGCATATTCAAAAGCCCTGACAAAGAAACAACAACATGGCATCAACTAAAAGTTCAACATCCCCAAATTAAAGGCATTTTCCTCATAGAGCATAATATAAACAAGTTATTGTTCTTACTTATCAACTTGCAAAAGCCCATGTCCCGTAGTTAGTTTCTCCTCAGGCACATCACTTATTAATGCAGCTGTATTCTCAATTGCCTTCCTTACAGTATAAGGGCTTAATGGAATGCCTTCGGCCTAAAATATATCCTTCATTCACATAACTACATTTTTGTTTGAATTGCTTTACTGAACATCAAAATTGTTTGCTTCATGAAAAAAATGTTGGCATGCAAACCTTCATGGCACTAACAAGAAGAGCAACCCCACCACAGGCAGAAGGAGATGCCATGGAAGTACCATTCATGAGCATGCGAGACTGAAGTGTCCATGTTGGTACAGGAGCCACTGCTCCACCAGGTGCACTAATGGAGACGCCGAGATCCCCGTCAGCAGCAGGGCCTCGGCTAGACCTTACAAATCCAACCACACATGTCAATTTCAAATAACAAATTTAATGTTACTGTGCGAAAGCTGGCACAGTTCAAATGAAATATATTTGAAGTCAAGAAATCTAGGCAGGAGGAATAAATTCACCACCTATCTCATCTGAGACAAGAAAGTAAAACAACACAATACATAAATGCTAACTAGCAACTGTATTAATCATATATTAAAAAAATAGATCATTTAACAAGCCAGATGGACCAGAAAGTCATCGCAAACAGGAACCTGTTGACTATGTTGTATCCAGATCATCACCAATATGAAGCTCAAATGAGCCAAGAAGGCAATGCATATAGTATAAGATCCACAGGCACAATACACCGGTCAAATCAGCAATACTAGTCCACGGCAAAGCTTCCAGCTTCCGAGGACCTGATGGTAAACTTTTGCACTCTTCTTTATCTTTCTAAAATGTATAGGATAGTAACATGAAGTGTACTGTGAACTAATGTGGAAAGACTAGTGAACAAACAAATACCTTATAATTGGGGATCTCATGATGGCGCTGGAAGGTTTGTACAATGTGAATACTATGACACCACAACATAATTGCAGGCATGAGCAATGATGTGGCAAGGGCTCCAAACATACTAATCATCATCGTTATGGTTAGGCACATTAGTGCGTGACAACTAGTACAAATGTTTTCACTTAAACCTAACAGGTTTAAGAAAATCTGAAAAGCACGTTGCACCAATATATAAAGCCTTGAGTTCCTTCAGAAAGCCACAAGACAACATATAAAGCCTTGAGTTCCTAACAAATTTTATTGAAGCAAAAACATCCGGTGGATCCCTATTACAGTGACTTAGAACATACCCTTTTCCATGTTCTGTTCAGATTTGCTAATTTTGGAAGATAAGGCAATTCCCTATGCAGTGGGATTAATAAAACATGAGCACAACTCCTAGGGTGAGCCATGAAAGAGCACCCGACATAAAATCCCATGAACACAAGTAAGCATCTTCTCTAAGATTTGACCATGAGGGTGTCCCAAATGTTCAATGCTCAAAATATATACTCATATCATGTTATGTCTAGACAAAAGTTGCCTTGTTAAAAAAATAGCAGTCAGTTTTAGTTTGCTGAAAGGTTGAGGATTTGAGGTTAGATTCCACCAGAGCTGTCCTAGTTGCAGAATCTATTTTGCCATTCACAAAAAGATGCAACTATCACACAAGTGTATACTAAAAAACCTCACAACTGTACATTAAAATAGTATAATAGTATTAGGGACTGGTTAAATACCATGTGTATTCCATCCCCTCAGTTGGTGCTTGCACGACACAGTGAGCTCCAGCAGCCATAGCTGGTGAGACATAAGCACCAACACCAATAATGCTTGAACTAGTACCACCAGGAGCACCGACAGTGTTTAAAGCGGGACCATTGTTTCCAGCGCTACTAATAAATATAATACGATGTTTGTCTACAGCCTGTGAAATAGTATAAAGCTCCAGTTAAGATTCTACAGAACATTATGAGTATGGATAAGAAATAACTCCACATTAAAGAACCCACCTCGCTAGCAAGATCAATAAATCTGCCATAGTCAGGGAGAAGGGTAGGCTCTCCATAGCTCATGTTAATCAGATCACATTTGTGCTGGATAAACAAGGAGGAGGCATTAAAGAAGAAAATGAAGTAACTGAAGTTGAAGATGCGCAATGGTAGTGAATAAAGGAAAATGAACTTGAATATCAAGTACTCCCTCCGTCCCAAAATATAGCAATTTGCCAACTTCTAGCATTCAAAATTTGTCCCAGAATATAGCAACTTCTCCCAGGAGCATGGGTGGCGATCTAGTCTACGGATTGATGGCCCTTAGCATTCCCTGTATTACCTTTATTTTGAAGAAACTTGTGTGTGGGTGTGAGTTTGGCTGCAGTCATGCACAGGCCGGGAGTGTTCTCAAATTGGCTGAGATCAATACAGCTTCCATTATCTAAAAACATAGCAACTTCTCCATCTACTCCCTCATCTCAATCAATCACAACCATCCCCCATTTAAGTTCTCTACCTCCATTTAAGTTCTCTACCTACTTCCTCTTCTCAACCAATCACAACCTTCCCTCATTTAATTCCACCTACTTCCTTAATACATGTGCCCAACTCCAGAATTTGTTATATTTTGGACAGAGAGAATAGAACAAAAGGTTGCTACACATGATTTGATCAAATCATTAATCCTCAAGCACTCAGCACTTTGGGATGCATTTACAAAATAATTGCATTGAACAGAACAGATTCAAGTACTTCGTTATTTACTCTGATGAATTGATCAATTGATACCAAAAACAAAGGAAGTATAATCACCTCTACTGCAGCTATCAAGGCCCTAACCAGGCCTGTCCCCGTCTCCATTGATCCTAAACGAGTATCACCAATCTTGCAGGAAATCAGTTGTGCTCCAGGTGCAACTCCATTAAGCAAAGGTTCCTGTTTAAAGACATTGTCAACAGAACAGTGCCTCTATAATTTTTGTAAAATGAAAAATCAAAGAGTCAAGGACATACATCAGGATGGAAAGCAGCTGCAATGCCCGCAACATGGGTAGCATGAGGAGAACAATCAGTTACTATACTAACAAGGTTTCCATCATTGTAAATGTTTGCTACGAAAGAGCAAGCATCTAATTTGCTAAAAATCCCGAACTTCCGCTCAAGTCTGCAGATAATTTTAAACAGATCAGGAACACAACACATTGAAGATAATTGTTTAGAATATGGATGGATTGAATAAGATATCAGAACAGCATCTTGTACTGCAAATATAAGTGAAACACGGGTTATACGATGTTTATACACTTGATGATAAAGTAGCTCTTATTTAATCCCCGTTTTCTAGGTCTCCAGCTCTACATGCCATGCATGAAATTGCACAAGTCCAAATTGGGCAGCAAGACCGGTCACAAGAAGGGGTGCAGCGATTAGTGAATAAAATCATACAAAAATTGAGTGAGCACATTGTTGATTAAGGACTTAAAAGAATTAGCGCTTGCATTTCGGAGTAGTAAGTGTTCATGTGCCTACAACACGCACAAATAAAAAACCAACAAACAATACGTCTGGGATAAGAAATGAGGAATAAACCATGTGTCTGCAAGGAATTACAGGATCTACTTTACAACACCAACAAGAAAATAACAAGATTGACCATACCTGTAGTTTGTCAGTGGAATAAAATCAGCAAGTTTTCCACAATTTTTGTTGCCCTCAAGGCCCTGGGTATCAACAGCAACCCTCCACACATCACCATCGTGCCATGCAACAATATCAATTACTGGCCCCCTGTCATCGTAACCCTACAGAAACAAAAGTAAGACATATACAGTAACAGAAGTTGGCTAAAACTTCACCTACCACTATGTGCTTGTTTTCTTACTTCTGCTTGTTTCCTCAGGTAATCAAGCCTGTTTTGCAGGTCTTCATGAGCCATTTTTAGTTTGGCATCATCAGGTTTACTGTGTTTCTGCAATCAGTTTTAAATGGGTTTAGACAATTATTGTAGAGGTGCTTAAAATTTTCATTTTAGTGGTGCAAGGCTGCAAGCACTCTCTTAATTATTACATCAATTCATACATTACCAACACATAGGCCACTCCATGTTTATTTTTACTTACATCCTACACTTCAATCATATGCTATATCACAATAATTGACAATAGAAACCGTGCAAAATGCAAACTTTATGAAGTACATAAAAGAGACAGAAGGCACGACATGCCAGGGTGAATCAAAATTGTAAACTGTAACAGGAGTGAACCTAAACACGCTCAAAGAAAGTCACCTCCAACCTTTTCAAATTCATTCAGCTGCTTCAAGGCCTCAGATATTGCTTCTTGGTTTTCCTCGTCCCATTTCTTCTTTCTCTCTTTCTGAAGTCATAATGAGTAAATTCTTACAAAGATATCTTGTTTCAGACCTTCATAATGCAGGCACTGGAAACGAAATTTACAATTTACCTTCAAACGAGAGATAAGTGAATTCGTGAAGAGTTCATAAACTAATTTACAGCCAACATGCCACTCTTGAGAAGGGTTCTTCCATGAGGGGTTTATAATCAGACGGGTGCCTGGGTGTAGACAGAGCTAGCTTATCAATTAATGCAGGAATTCAAAATTCAGAATATGGTATTTTGTAGACACGGGCCCCTGTAAAACACAGTTAATAGATGATAATAACAGAATGGTAGCATGCTAAAGTTGGATATTTAACAAAGAAATTTTCCACTGGCAACTATTGTTAAAAGAAAAAAATTCATGCTCCAGCATTGCAATTCTCCACAGCATATAAACAATACAAACTTAAGCTGTCATTACAAGCAAAAAATAAACATGCTTCAATAGCTTGAAATTCTCCATAGCGTATGAATAATGTAAACAAACCTAAACATTATAAGACCAACCTGAAGCACCAACAATAGAACCATCATCATCAGCTTTCACCACTTTGGACGTGTCAACATCACCACTACCCGTGCTGCATTTAAAAGCATATATGTATGTGAATATGCTGTTAGAGAAACATTCTCAAAAGAAAACCAACCAGCTTCACTGTTTTGGAGGAGTTACGGCACCAGTCAATAACGTCAAGGATTTTGGGCTTCCCATCTGAAGTAGTCTGCAAACCAGCCACAGCCGGATCAACTCCAGAATCTGTCACACATACAAGTCAATTGGCAACCAGAAGATCTTTTTTCCAAAAACAATAGAACTATGAAAATCAAATTATATAATATATACATATTTGCATGACCAAGTCAGATATATTGCAGATCATCCAAGGACACAAGCCTCTGACAAGTAACCAAATTTAGCTCTTGCCTAAAGCCCTAAACTAGAAACCTTCCAAAGAAGCATGTATGGAGTTATAATAGCATCTGAATAGTAAGCTTTCTCCACATGTTTATGTTGACTTCTACTAGCAATAGAGGGTAAATTCTGAGAAAATAAACAGTGGTCTTTCTTTTTTGAAACATAGATGTGTGATGCCCTATGCTGACATCTAAGGGAAATTTGGTCGACAAACAAATGCTTCTACAGTCACATCAACCAGATTCCATGAATACCGCATATTCCCACGAAATTGCCATTATCAACAATGCAGTATCTACACACAGTGGCAGGGGCTATCAAACTGAACCGGTAAAAACCCAGCAACAAGCTACCAACCAGACTAGAGTACCAGACCACTCAACGAATTCCAGATTTCCAGTCTTCAGCCTCGAGATGCATAAACAAAATCTCAGGACGCATTTAATGTGGTCAGAGAAGAGCGGGGATAGGCGCTCACCGAAGATGGCGATGAGAGCGCCGCGGCCGTCGTACTCGGGATGCGCGGCGAGGAAGCGATCGACGCCTATCTCCTTCTTCGGCATCAGCGACTCGAGGAACGAGGGCTCGGTGAGGCGGAACCCACCCGCAGCGGCGGCAGCGGTCGTCCCCTCGGCGAAAGGCGGCGAGGAGGACGAAGAAGGCATCGCGCTGGCGCTGGCTCTGGCTCTAGCCGCGACCCCCGCGCTAGGGCTCGGGCCTCCTCGAGTCGAGACTGCCGCGACGGTGGAGGCGGCGGGGAGGAGCGGTCCGGAGCTGGCGGAGACTGCGAGGAGGAGACGTAGGTGGGCGACGGGTTTATGTAGCGCGGCTGCGGTGGCTGAGCTCCCCCGCAAGTGCCACATGAGGTGGGCTTCCGGCTGGCCCGATTCACTCGCGTTTTCCGATTTGAGTTTTAAAATTCAGAGTCTTGTCTTAATTTACTCCGTCGGGGAATCTGCGTGGAAAGCACAGCTTTTGACACACGATGATGAGGTAATTGAGTGGACCTTAGCTGCGATTGGATAGTTGGAGACGACTAGTACACTGCAGCGGCAATGGCGAATTGGGGCTCTGCTCGCCGGCGGCTGCCGGTGTTTGGCTTGGAGTACAGTAGCGTGGCAGATGCTGGGCAGATATTTTAGGATTTTTGCTGAGAGCATAGGACTCTAAACAATCCAAACAGTTTTTAGAGTCAAGACAAAAACGAGGTTTAAGAGCATACCCTAAACATGATTCCTATTCTATTTTTTAAAGCCAGACAAAAAAAACTATATAACAGGGTTCTAACTCGAGTCCCTACTTTATAGAAGCCCAAAATCTTACTCCTCAGCCCATCTCCCACGGATCTTCCTCCTCAGCCCATCTCCCACCGGTATCTAGGGAGCTCCCTACTCTACGGTTGAAAGTTTTTTTCTCTTCTGCGAAACAATTTTTCCTCTGCTCCTCCCCCAATCTTCTCCCACCACAGCCGCCTCCTCGCCCTCCTCGTGTCCCCTTAGGTGCCGCACCGCCGCCTCCTCGTGCCACCACCGACGAGCTCAGCGGGTGTTCCCCACTTTCCCTTGCATGTGGCTGATGGGGCTTAGCCGGCGGCGGCGGCGGCATGGCGCGGCAGGACTAGGCAGCCTCGCGAGCGCGGTGTTGCAGCGAGCCGGCGAGCACGACAGGTGGACGATGAGCGTGGAATCTCTGGCGGCGGAGGCTGCCAGCCAGCATCCACGGCGGCGTCGCGGCGAGTCTGTGACCAGCAACAGCCAGGCTGCGCAAGGTACGCAACGACCACGAACCAAGCCACCAGGGTCCAGCACCAGGCGTCATCCATCCAAATCCAGTATACTCTCATAAGTTTTGGTTTCTTTGTCTCTTTGATTTTTCTCTCAACAGATACATAGATTGATTGAAGAATGAAAAACCAGAATTAGTGAAATTAATAAAGAAAACTTCAAAAATTTAGTGATCTGTTTCCTCTCTCTCTGGATCTGGATCTAGAATTGGGGTTAATTCTGTTTATATGCTGCTCTTGGGGACGTTTGCTAGGTGACAGCTAACTATAGGATTCAAACTGCTCGTCGTAGCAATTCCAATTCACCAGACTAAATATTTGAGTTTGAATTTTAATGATTTATATAAAGAATATACATATAGATTATATTGAAATATGAAAAAAAAAAATAAGGGCTTAGATTTAGAGTTTTTTATTGAAATTAGTTATAAAAACAGAGTCTAAAAAATAGAACGAGGCTCTATAAAAAAAATAGGAACTCTGTTTTTATCCCTACCAGAGCCCCTAGAAGGTCCAAATCCTCCCCTATTTTTTTAGCGGGAGGACTTTCCCCGTCGGGCCCTGCCTCCTCCCGACTTTTTCCCAATCGCGGGCGCTGCGTCTCCTCCCTCCCGCTCGGTCGCCGCCCTCCCCGTAGCTCCGGCGAGATCCATCTGCAACAGATCAGACGAGCCCGGCGCTCCATCACCTCGTCATCCCCTCTCCCTCTTCCTCCGGTGAGAGAAGCTCCCTCTCTCCCTCCGCCTATTGCCAAGCTGGCCGCCCGGTGCGCCATGCGATCTTTGCTACGGCAGCCCACGCGAGCTGCGCCTCACGATGGTGCGGAGGGGCAGTCTCATACACTCACGTCGTCAACACCGCGAAAAACCAACCCAGCATGCTGCCGCTGACGGCGGCTGGTGACCAAGCGTGCCGGCCTCACAGCAATGAGCCAATAGGAGGAGAAAACTATTGGAAGCGGTCGTTGCTACTGAAACATTCAGTTCAGTCTCTGAACTGAAACATTCAGTTCAGTTCAGTTTCAGTCTCTGTAAAGGCTGCTTGGTTTATAAGCAACGGTGATTCTGGTGCTCTGCTTTGTTTTCCAGAAAATAAACATATACACCATTCTTTAATTCTCACATTATGTAGGCAACATATGTCAGGTAGTACCCGGCCTTTTGGCTTACCTTTGAAGGCTGCTTGAGTGTGGCCTGAGTGCCTGCTTGCTGCGACGTCGAGGCGGTGAGTAGTGCTTGGTGATTTGTGAAACTGGGTTCTGAACTTCTGCATGTTAGAGTATGTATTAGAATAGGTGTCGAATATACTAATTTTAATTTTAATAGATTATAGTTGGATTTAGAGTTGTATTAGGCGATAGCGGGTATAGTTGACATCGGATTTTATAACCCAGCAACTCTTTAAGTAAAGATAGGGTGTCACAATTTAACTATGATGACGATGATAATACAGTGCAAGCGCGCAGTGAGAGAATGACGGTAAGGCAATAGAATCATAACGGCCAGGTGTGTTATATTGATTTGAAATGTATATAATTAGAGTCCTAGAAATTAGGCTTCTGTTGAACATAGTTAACAAATATCATATGTTTCTATGACATCATCTAACATGTCTTGGTTAAATACAGAGATCGAAAAGATTATTCGTCATTTTGCTATATCGGTTAACTTTTATAATAATTTGTATGAACATATTTCTTATCTCTATATCCTTTCTTTTATATATATATATATCGGCTCGTGAGGCTATATCGACAACTATTCCACGTTACATAACATCTCTCTCCTTATATGATAACATCTCTCTCCTTATATGATTCTATATGGTATCAGAGGATGTGTTTGGTTGGATGGATTTGGTGGATTGGGATGGGTTCATCCTATTTTTTATGTGTTTGGTTTGTGGACTAGTGGGTTAGGATGGACCCAACAGGAGAATATTTCTCAAATATTCGGGACCGATCGATCCGGCCAAAACGGCCGAACCGCGCCGACCCAGCTCTCGCGGGCGCGTCAACGCGCGGTGACCGAAGGGACGCGACGGAGCTCGGGAGGCCGAAGGGGCGCGACAGTCCGGATCGGGTAAGGATGGTCCGAACACTCGGCCTCATCCGCCCCTGCCCACTCTAATCCTTTCTACCAAACAAAAAACTAGAACCACCCTATTTCTCAAACCAAACAAACAACTAGAGTCATCCCATCCAAAAAAAAAGGATGGGTCTAACCCATCCTACCACATCCCCAACCCAAACACATCCAGAGCGGGTGACTCGCCGCTGTCGTCGCTCTCGGGAGGAGATTTCGCTCACGGGCACGGCCACCGTTTTCGCGGGCGTTCTCGTCGTTGTTCTTCGTCACTAGTCAAGCAGCAGCAACAATCTCCACCGCCAGGATCCGCGTCACGCCTCCATGCTTCGTCATCCCGACCCTCTCGCGTCGATCTGAGGCTGCCGCCGTCGCCCAGATCCATCACCTCTGTGTCGCCCGACTGGGCCGCCGCTAGTAGTCGGCCTCTTCCTCTTCGCGCTGACCTGAGCTCTGTCGGCCCCGGCCTTCACCGGCCACGCCGTCTTCTCCGTCGAGGGCAGCAGACGACCGACACCGCCAGTCCACCAAACGTCGCCCGAGCCCGCTCGACCGCGGCCCCCGCAACCTCTGTCCGGGCCACGGCTCTGCTCCGCGTGGCCTGCCGGCTCCTACCACCTTCACCAGATCTACGCCGAGGCCGACGGCACTGGGCCCGCCTAGATCCCCCGCTTCTCCGCCCGCGGCCCTGGTCTCCAGCTCTAGATCCGCCACCGAGGGACCCGTCTCCGCTGCCGTGGACCTCCACCACCGCCGACGTCATGGGCCCTCTTCGCGGCCGCTAGGCCGCCGTCTTCTGCTCCCGCTGCCAGGGGACGCCAGGATCTCTGCTCCAGGCCGGCCTGCTCCTACGGACGACGATCATCTCGCCGCCCCTGGAGCCCCTGTGCCGTCGCGGGGTTGCGAGATCCCTCCCTACGTCGACCTCGCCGCCGGCCTGGCCGCCTGTTGAGCACCACCGTTTGGACCGCGGGACTCTACTGCCGCCGGGGGGACGAGGCCCTCTTCGTCGCCGCTAGCTCCTCTGCTCCACCCCGGCCTCCGCCTATGGACCTCCGTCGGGTCTGCGTTTTCTCCTCACATCTCTCTCTCTTTACTGTGAACTTGTGCAGTTGCCAAGGAAGGAGAGAGAACATAGATGGGTGCAGAAAGATTGGTGGCTTTTTGACTTTCATGACCGGTAGTGGTGTGGAGCAAGATATGCTACTGGTATAGTACTGCTGACGCTGTACCTTTTATTTTTTTTTCAGGATCAGAGATCAGATTTACATCGCCCACCGCCGCTCATCGTCCTCGACACTGCTCCGATCATCCTGACATCGCCGCCATTGACTTCAGTTTGCGCACCCGTGACGTACTGTGCACGGTCGGCCTGATCGTCACTGTGCACGGTCGGCCTGATCACCCAATCAAGGGCCCATATGTAACACGCTTTCATGGGATGGATCGGCTTCGAGCACGTCTACTATGTCAAACTTCGGGTTGCTACTGTATCATCCTCTTGGACCGCATTGCTGCGTCGACTTGGAGCTGTAGTTCTATCGCTTTTGGGCTGCAACCTCACCGCTCTCATCGTCTTTACCGCTATCCGTGCAACGAGATCCTTGTTGCCCACTGGTGTTGACGCCGAAAACCCGCCGGGGGCCGTCCGGCGTCGGGTTGACACGCGAAGGCCTGGGAGATTTGCTTCACTCCAGTGCAGGTCCTAAAGTTTGAGGTTCGTAGGCGTGCCAGTCAATTTGACCCTGTAATTGACAAGGAGGAAAATGTTAGATCAATAAGCCAATCGGCTGGAAGCCGATCTAGACTCGTTTCATCAGCCGATGGCCGATGTACACTGTAGCACTTATACATCGGCTTAAGGCCGATGACGGCAAGAGCAATAACGTAATAATAAACAAATATCATGCTAGCCGATCATCGAAGGGATGTTCAAAAACCGGCTATAAGCTAGATAAAATAAGTAAGTATAATACATAAATAAATCAAATAAATCCTAACCGATCATAGTCTAGTGTTACTGGTGTTGTTATGAAGGTGTGCCTGCACCCGAGCCCTTGCTTATATCGGCTCCCGGGATCTTCGTCCGCTGTCCGGGCCCATACACTGGTCCTTACCCAGGCTCATGCCCGGTCCCTCACCTGGGGTCGTACCCGGGAACTTGTTTGTACTTGTACTTGGATTGGCAGAATAAACCCATCGGCTAGCCCTTAGCCGATTGTAATAATAATACAGGCAAGAACATATAATAAAGTATGCAATAACGCAAATGATAAATAATTGATAAGCTAGCCGACTATTGAATGGAACGAGCATAGGATAAGACAATGAATAAATGTAGTCGGCTTTAACAGATAACTTATCGGCTAAGCACTCCGATAACACCATCGCACAACACCATCGGCTCATCAAGAGTAAAGCTATTATCGTCAGTCTAGTAGATCGGACCCAACCGTTGTAGCACAGACCGACAATGATAACGATGCCTTAATGGGCCGATAGATATAATGCGATCGTGATGAAGATAACTTATCGGCTATGCACTCCGATAAGATGCATGCGCACAAAACATCGGCTTAGCAGGACCGATTTATCACTAGCAGTTCAGTAGGTCGGACCTAACCGATGCAGCACGAACTGATGATAAATCGCTCCCAGTAAGTCGATACAGTCTATGCACGCGTGATGTGATATACCTTATCAATCTATGAGATCAAACTGAACTGATGCAGCCATAGATAAAGTAGAATATATCGTGGTAAGCCGACTACCATAAACCAACTAGAATATCGGACCTAACCGAGGAAGTCCTAGCCGATTGGTAGCCGGGGTGACGAGACTTACCCTCTCGCAGGAGTTCGGACCTAACCGATGTAGCCCGGCTCGAGAAGCAGGATCCCGTCGAAAGGGTGGCGATGCGCCGAATTTTGTATTGATCTGTAGTTGATGATTTACAAGGTCCCCGGGCATACGTATATATACCCCGAGTTACATGAGTCCTTATAGGACACGGTATATGATTTCCTATCTATAATAGAAAACGCTAACTAGTCCTGACCGGACACGAGGCCAGGTTCCCTAAAAAAGATAAATCTTTTCCTAATATAGTAATTAACTGCCACGCACGGTCTTCACGGCTCTTTCTCTGACTCGGCCTGCTCCTTGAACCAATCTCTGTTAACCGACTACAATCGTTCCCTTGACCGAATCTGATACAAGGCCTTACCAAATTTTGGCGTTAACAACTGGTCATCGTGACTCGTCGGGTTCTTCGCCAACTTCGAGCATCGTCGTTGCGTCTTCTTCCAGCTGCCATTGTTGCCGCTCCTGGCCGATGGTCCAGCTACCTTGCATAGGCTATTGACATTGCCGTTTAGGCCGTCGGTCCCGCTACTTCGCCATCATCTTCGTCCAGTATGCCTCATCGCCAATGTCGTCGTATCTTCCTCGACTACATTTCGCTCTTCTCCAACAACTGTGTGCTGCTCTGGCAATTCTTCCTCTACGTCGTTCTTGCGCCGCGGTTGACGGTGTGTAAACACCGGTCACGGGGATCCGGAGGGATCCCATTTGTGAGTTTAGCCGAGGAAGGAATGTGTTCAATATGACGTACGTAGCTGCTGAGTAAATGAGACAAAGGAGATTATACAGATTCAGGCCGCACGGTGGCGTAATACCTACTCCCGTGTTGTTCTTGGTTGTTTGTGAGATTGCTTCTAGGAGCAATGGTAGCTCGCCACGCGTCGAGGTCTGTCCATTGAGAGCCTGCGACGGAAGCTTGAACTTGCCCCGCTGACCGTGGGGCCCACTGTTTGCCTCTTGCTGAAGTAAGAGAGGTGCAATGAGCCAGAGCAGGTGGCGCGGTAGTCATCCACGTCGCCTGCTAGCTTATGCCCCTTGTCAAAAAAGGGTGATGATGGCATTTGCGCGTGGGGTACATAGCTGTCCTATTTCCCACGCCTCACGCCTGATAGATATACGTCCTGTTGCCCTTAATGGAAGAGGCGTAGGATGACTGAAACGGTGCAGCGTGCTCCGTCGTGTCGCCATTAATGCTTCTGTCTCCGCGTGCTCCTTAGGCAGTTTGAGAGAAGCTGAGCTCGGGTGCAGGGTTAGGTGACGCCCCGAGCATGGCCTACCGAGGCAACGAGCTCGGGAAGCGCCCCGAGCTCATCCCATGGGGGTGCGAGCTCGAGACCATCCTTGTTGGACCTAGGGGGTCCCTGAAAGCCCGTTGATGTCGCCTAAAGGAGAGGTGAATAGGCGTTCCTGAAAATTCTCAAAATGTAACTGTAAAATTCTGGTAGGAACCTCTGACCCTAGAGGTAGGAAGCTCCAACCGGCTCTCTCGGCCTGGCCGAGAGGGTTGGCCGGAGGTTCCGGCCTAGAACACCGGAGATTCCGACCCTAGTATTTTTACTCTACTAAGATACTTCAATAATGGATAAAATGATAGAGATCAAGTGTAGTGTAAATAATAGGGTAGAAGATGCATGCAGACAAGTGTAGAGACAAAATAACACAATAACGAGTAAGTACAAGGGAGACACAAAGATGTTTTCCTGAAGTTCAGATCACAAAGATACTACGTCTCCATTGAGGAGCTCCGAAGAGCCAGGTCTCGATTGACCCCTTGTCTCACCAAGCGACCACGAAGATCAGCTTGGTATCCACTTGAATGTATCTCTTTTCCTTGCGGAGGCGAGGTTAACCTTCACAAACTCTTCTCGGGACAATCCACAACTCGAGGAAGCTCGCGGACGACGCCTAACCATCTAGGAGGTTTCCTTCCAAGAGAAATAAGCTCGAAGCAGCTGATCCGTGTCCATCCTCGAGTGCACAAGATTCTACTAGCCTTCTCTCAAGAAAAATCACTCAAATCTTCACTAGATCTTTACAAGAATCACAAAGGTGGCACTAGAACTAATTAGAAGAGCTTAAAAGACCTTAGGAGAAGCTTAGAGACAGTAGAATAAGAGTAAAATGGCCAAGCAACAGCTAGAAACAAAGTTTGGGCTTTATAGGCATTGGCATACGTCACTTAGCCGTTAATCACATATTTTGGCCAAGAAGTTCTGACCCTAGGGGTAGGAACCTCCGGCCAACACTTAGTCTCTGACCAAGAAGGTTGGTCGGAGCCTTCAGCCCCAGGGGTAGGAAGCTCCAACCCTAACACTGAAACTAGCCCAACCCAAGTGTATGTATTGTGCTAAAGTGATATACTCTCAGCTATTTTGGATCTTAAGCACTTGAGTGGTCTTGGAACACTGTTTGTAACCCCTCTTGATACTACAGTTTTCTTATGACTCAAAAGAAATTTCGAAAGAAATAAAAATAAACTCCGAGTCGCTTCGCCAGTTACGCCATATTTTTGTGGGGGTCTCTATGCACTGCACAAAGCAACCTGAGACTAATCTCTGCACATTTCTCGATAAACTCATTAGTCTCTTAACCGTTTGTCATTAATCCACCAAAAGCCACTTAGGGGCTAGATATACTTTTAATCTCCCCCTTTTTGGTGATTGATGACAACACGGTTAAACCTTACAACAGAATAAATATATAAATTTTATTTTGAATGAAAGGAGATAATTTTAGCTCCCTCTAAAAATATGCATATTAGAGTGAGCGTGAATCATATGCATATTGAGAATTGGTGGAACATGGAAATCCTTATTCTTCTCTGTTCATCCATGGGGTGTAAAATATGACATGATAACAATATATATAAAATGCATATGACATGCTAAGCATGCAAAAAAGGAATAATAGCATCACATCACATAGCAAGGCATCACATGAATATATCTAAGGACTGAAATTAAGCTAGAACAATAATTAAGCAGTCATTACATCCCAGCATATAATCAAAACATGTTCATAAAGGAATAGGAAATCTAGGGGACCTAAAACAGGAGGGGGTCGGAGCTTCCGGCCGCTAGGGCCAGAACCTCCGACCATACTGTAACAGCAGTCAAAAATGGTGAAAAGAGGCCTCTTCATTCTAAACTTTTCTTTCCCTTTGGCATCAAGGCACCAAAAAGAGAGGAAAGACAGGGGAAGAAGGAACTCAGTCATCGTCGGAAGGGATGATCTCAGTGTCGCCGGACGCTGGACTGCCTGTAGTGCCGGTTTCATGATCAGGAGTAACTATCTCTGTGTCTCCACTGGCGGCGTCATCATCCCTCTTAACAATGGGAGGAATGTCGTATACAGGCTAAAAAGAGGAAGCCGCTGGCACAAAGTCATCATCTTCATCACTCTCCATATCCTCCTCCTCATCCTTCCCATCATCATCATCGTGATAAGAGTCCTCCTCTATGTCCTCATCAGAATTCGCTTCAGACTCGAAATCACCAAAAGGTCTAGTGGAAGGATCTGCGCCACTAGCAATGTGCTGAGCAGACTCGTAAGCGGCAAAGGGATCCTCATACACCTCATCCTTAGACTCATCAAAAACTGTATTACCAGCATCTCTCAACATCTCCTTCTGCCAGCGCTCCATCTTCTTGATTTTCACTACATTCTTAGTACAGATGTTAAAGATGACCTTTAGTGCCTTTTTGATAGGCGACTCTGAACTCTGGGATGAAGAACTGGACCGAGAGGAAGCTGAAGGAAACCTCACCGCAGGAGGAGCGGATGGACGGTAAGACTTGTGCTTCACCTCCTTCTCGAACACTAGCCTGAAGACTTCCTCAATCATCTTCATGATATAGGCGGCATAGGCACATCCTCTCTTGCGCTCTATCACGATATTGAAGATCTCAAACCAAATGTACTTCATCATACTGATAGGCGGCTAGTTCCTCCTCAGTCTTGCAAGCAGGGTGTAGTGGCGAGCGGGGAGAGCAGTGGCATCGCCAGCTTTGGGAGAGAGAATAGCCATGATCATGTTTAGAAGGATCTTGTAGGAAGGAAACAGTCCCTTTGTAGTGCCTATGCAGTTCCTGGGTGCTCCATTTGCATACAGAAACATAGTCCTTTGAATAGGTAAAGTCTTCTCACTGTGCAGGTTCGGCCTGTTGAGATTATCTAGGTCCAATCCAAAAATGGCCGCGAACTGAGAGATGGTGACAATGTACTCCACTCCTTGAGTCCGCTATCTCTTCTGAAGCTCATGCTGTGGACTCTCTTCAAAGAACACGGTCGTATAGAAATGACCGATCACCTTCTCACTCCAGTCATACTGTAAACCCATGATCCCTCCAATGTCCTTGTCCAAGCAAAACTTGATCACATCCTTGAAGATCTAGCCCTTTTGGCGCTGCATGTACTCTAGTTAATATACTTCATCTCTATCACAGGTTTGGGACGACTCATGAAGACTGAGTTGTACCAATCCACCTGCACAGCAGTGACAAAGCGAGGATCTGACAACTCCTGAGGAAGAGTATTTGGGTTCTGCTTCCTATCTCTGCCTCCCCTTGCTATATTATGAAGATAGTCAAAGTGTTGCTGTGCAATGTGGCCAAAGAGAGTAGTGCTAACTGCCCTGTGTTTGATCACTTGGATTGGGTCATCGAAGGTGCCACTACCAGTACTGCGAGCTCCACCACCGCGAGATCCACCACGTCTTGGTGGCGGCAGTGCATCGGGGTCCCTGATCACCAAAGCAGAATTACGAGTCTGTCGAGTAGTAGGAGGCTGTGTAGCGGCCCTCTTGCCTCCGCTTGCCCTCCTGCTGCTGCAAGCACAAGCCGGTCCCTTTTCTTTGTATGCTCTTCAAGGAGGTGAATCCTGATCACTCTGGGTACCGGAGGTGGAAATATCTTGTCTCGCCTTCTGACGTTTCTCTTGAGCCATTGACCCCGAAATACAACCATAGAATTAAGGAAAGAACTAAGGTCAAGATTTTATCGAAAGAAACAAGGATACAAGGGCTAGCAGAAAAATTCAGTCGGAGGGTTCGACCTTAGGGTCAGAGCCTCCGACTAGCCCTCTCGGCCAGGCCGAGAGTGCTAGTTAGAACCTCCAGCCTTGAGGGCTGGAACCTCTGGTTGGCACATGGTTGAAACTTTGATCTGCAAAACTAGCAAATATATTTAATGCAAGACTATAGATCGATGATCTAGGGATGTGCAGGAAGGTTTCTAACCAAAGGGAACTAGTCCTAGGTTCACATTTTTAGAGATTGGGGCAAAAATAGGAAAAACCTAAGAAATAAGATCGAAACCAATACCTTGAGATGAGGAGTCGCAAAAACGTCGACGGAACGGAGTTTCCGACTACCCAAGAGGAGGGAAATATGGATGCTCGAAGGTTTTTAACGGAGGAGATGGAAAATTGCCACAGGAGTGAGTGAGAGCGAGTTAGGGCTGAGAAAAGATGGAAATGAGAAGAGAGAAGACTCCTAGCCCCGTACAGGGACTAAAAACCGTCGACCGATCGAAACCACCGGGCTGGGGAGCTGGAGCTTCCGGCCCGATTTTGGTCAGAGAAAAAAGGGGTCGGAACCTCCGGGCCTACGGCCGGAGCCTCTGACCAGATTTTTCTAGAAGTGGGAAACAAGGGAATTTTTGCACAAAGGAGGTGGGCATGATTTTTCGTTGATCCACATGTGACCAGCAGCAATCAATCAGTACATAACAATGGCCACAATGCAGATCAACAACGAAAAGAACCAAATTTTCGCAATAAAAACTAGCACACAAGGATTTTCATAAATATTTTGAGAAAATGAGTCTTTAACGGATAGGGCGAATGTTGGAGCTTTGTTCCTGGTGTTAAGACCATTTTCTACACAAGAAGAGGCATAAAAAATACAGGAGCTCACTTTGATTGACATTGTTATGACATATACTTGACTATTAATTAGTCAAGCACTTAGTTATGGAATGTTTCGAGAATCTAGGATATTGAGCTCACTCCTACGCTCACAAAACCTTTTCTCATCTAAGGGCTTGGTGAAAATATTGGCAAGTTGGTGTACGGTTCTCACATGGGCAATAGCGATATCTCTTTTGGCTTCGTGGTCTCTCAAGAAGTGGTGTCTTATGTCAATGTGTTTAGTTCTTAAGTGTTGAACGGAATTGTTGCCTATTTTGATGGCACTCTCATTATCATAAAGGAGTAGGATTTTGGTCATTATATAGCTATAGTCTTGGAGAGTTTGTTTTATCCAAAGGAGTTGAACACAACACGAGGTGGCGGCTATGTATTCCGCCTCGGCGGTGGATAAGGCAATGGTGTTTTTCTTCTTGGAGTCTCAAGAAACTAGAGATCGTCTAAGGAATTGACAAATCCTAGTTGTACTCTTGCGGTCAACCTTACACCTGGCATAATTGGAATCGGAAAATTCAATTAGCTCAAAATTACAACCCTTAGGATACCATAGACCGAAATTAGGAGTGTGCACCAAATAACTTAAAATTCTCTTAACGGCAAAAAGATGACATTCTTTAGGCGCCGCTTGAAAGTGAGCACACACGCACACACTAAGCACAGTATCCGGTCTAGATGCACAAAGGTAAAGAAGAGATCTAATCATGGAGCGATATACCTTTTGATCTACCGATTTGCCATTGTCGTCGAGGTTGAGATGCTCATTTGTTGGCATTGGAGTCTTGATGGGCTTGGCTCCGTCCATCTCGAACTTCTTGAAGATGTCCTTGAGATACTTCGATTGCGAGATGAAGATTCCATCTTTTTGTTGCTTGACTTGAAACCCGAGGAAGAAAGTGAGCTCCTCAATCATCGACATCTCGAGCCTCCTAGTCATAATATTGCTAAACTCTTTACTAAAGAAAGGGTTAGTAGAGCCAAATATTATGTCATCGACATAAATTTGGCACATAAATAGATTATTCTTGAATTTTTTAGTGAAGAGAGTAGTGCTGGCTTTGCCTATTTCAAAGTCATTTTTAGAAGAAAGTCGCGAAGACATTCATACCACGCTCTAGGGGCTTGCTTGAGCCCGTAGAGCGCCTTATGAAGCTTGTAGACGTGATTTGGATATTTAGGATTTTCAAACCCGGGCAGTTGCTCTACATATACCAACTCGGAGATTGGTTCATTGAGAAAAGTACTCTTGACATCCATTTGATAAAGCTTGAAATCATGGTTAGCCACATAAGCTAACAAAATTCGAATGGACTCAAGGCGAGCAACCAGCGTAAAGGTTTTATCAAAATCGAGACTCTCGACTTGGGTGAACTCTTAAGCCACTAACTGTGTTTTATTGCGAATGACTACTCCGTTCTCATCTTGCTTGTTGCGGAAGACCCACTTGGTGCCGATGACCTTTTGCTTGGGTCTCTCCAACAATGACCACACTTGATTGCCAGTGAAATTATTCAACTCCTCTTGCACGGCCATCACCCAATCCGGATCGTCAAGTGCTTTCTCTACCCTAATTGGCTCCAAAGACGATACAAACGAGTAATTCTCACAAAAGTTAGCGACCCGAAAGAGAGTAGTTACCCCTCTTTGGATGTCACCAAGGACGTTGTCGACGGGATGATTCTTTTGCACGGTGTGGTGAATTCTTGGATGGTGCACCGAGTGGACTTGAGCTCGTATGGTGTCTCTTGGCTCACAAGTGCCCTTGGCATCGATCCCATCCACTCGTGCTAGATCATCCTCTTGATCAACTTTTGTACTTAGAGGCGTCACTTGAGTAGAAGGAGCTTGTTCGGTGTCTTTTTGCTCCTCCATCTCTTCTAGTGGCCTCACCTCTCCAATTGCCTTTTTGTTGATGTCGTGTCCCATGACTTCTTTACCTAGCATCTCAAGCTCAACTTGCTCCACTTGTGAGCCGTTAGTTTCATCAAATGTCACGTCTCTCGTGGTTTCAACAATTCCGGAGACTTTGTTAAACACACAGTAGGCGTGCGCATTTGACTCATAACCGAGTAGGAAACCCTCATCCACTTTTAGGGCAAACTTAGATGAGCGAGGTCTCTTACTTAAAATGAAGCATTTGCAACCAAAGACACGAAAGTAGGAGACATTGGGTTTGTTACCGGTGAAGAGTTCCTATGCCGTCTTTTTGCGAAGCTTGTTGAGGTAAAGGCGATTGAGCGCGTGACACGCGGTGTTCACCGCTTCCGCCTAAAAGATGTTCGGGGTCTTGTACTCATCTAGCATAGTCCTTACCATCTCGACAAGAGACCGGTACTTCCTCTCCACAACTCCATTTTGAGGTGGATCATATGGAGTGGAGAACTCATACTTAATCTCCTTGTCATCAAAGAATTCCTCCACTTGAGTATTCTTGAACTCCCCCATTGTCACTCCTAACTTTCTTGATCTTGAACTCAAACTCGTTTTAGGCTCGCTTTGCGAATTTCTTGAAGATTTCTTGGTTTTCACTTTTATCTTACAAAAAGAACACCCAAGTGAAGTCATCAACAATTACGAGGCTATATTTGTTATCTCTGATGCTTAGATAGGCCACGGGACTGAAGAGATCTATGTGAAGAAGTTCCAATAGCCTTGAAGTAGCCATGATGTTCTTCACAGAATGTAGGTTTCCAACTTGCTTTCCGGCTTGACAAGCACTACATATACGGTCTTTCTCAAATGTGACATTAGATAGCCCGAAGATGTGTTCCCCCTTTAGAAGATTCGATAAGTTCCTTATCTCCGTATGGGCTAGCCTTTGGTGCCAAAGCCACCCCATTGAGGACTTTGCAATTAAGCAAGCATCCGGGTTCACGTTATCTAGGTCAAAGTTCACTAGATAAAGATCTCCCTTCAACCTCCCCTTGAATGCGACAGAATTATCATCTATTCTAAAGACGGTAACATCCTCGATGGTAAACAAACAATTATAGCCTAATTTACACAATTGAGACACCGATAGAAAATTGTAGCTCAAAAACTTGACAAGAAGAGCATTAGAGAGAGATAGATTGTTGGAGATGAAAATTTTATCTAAACCCATTACCTTGCCCTTGCCATCATCTCTAAATATAATATTGTCGTGATCTCCTCTATTCTCGTCAAGAGTTGCAAACAGACTGCTCTCTCCCGTCATGTGATTGGTGCATCTGCTGTTAACAACCCAACTCGATCCACCGAAGGAGTATGCCTATAAAAAGAATCAAGCTTAGGATTTAGATATCTAAACTTGTCTAAGTTTGGGTTCTTGAGCATTAGTCACAAGCGCGCCTTGGGCACCACACACAAGCCCTATACTCCTCATTGCAATCACCAATGAAATAAGCAATCACTTTACCACGGTGATACTTGGTGATCTCATATGAGTCATAGTACAGTTTTTCTGGTCGGAGCCTACTATCATTTGGGTCGGAGCCTCCTACCAGCCTTGTCGATCTGCTTGGGTGGGTTGGTCAGAACCTCCTACCATTTGGGTCGGAGCCTCCTGCCAGCCCTCTCTGTCTGCCTGGGTAAGCGGGTCGGAACCTCTGACCGGCTTTCTCAGCTAGGCCGAGAGGCCAGGTCGGAACCTCTAGCCTGTATGGTCGGAGCTTCTGGCCCCCAGGCCGACCGAGGGTCTTTTTGCCTCTTTGGCTTACGATGAACTCTCTTCTTTCATGAACTTCATGCATTGCTTCCCACTCATCATGGTTCTTCTGGATGGCCTGCTTTCATGAGGAGAAAAGCCAAGACCATAGACGTTCTTGTTGGTGTGGGCGGTGAGGGTTTTGTAGAGGGATCCTTGGATTGGTATGTCTTCAAATATCCAAACTTCACCAAGGTAACCAATCATTCGTTCTCCTTTTTTAGAGCCTCCAAAGCTTCAAGCTTAGTAGCATATACATCTAAATCATAATTATAGCACTTAGCACAACCGTTGCTTGTGGAGGCATTGGAGGTCTTAATGGCCTTATTAAAGGTGGAGGTGCTATTCCAAAGAGTGTCAAATTACACTTTAAGAGCCTTGTGATTTTGGTCCAATTTCACAAGGTTTTCTTGAAGTGTTTCATTCACACTCTTTAGGTTAGCAATTGAGTTATTGACCAAAGAGAGCTTTTTGGTCAATTCCTTAACCCTCTCCTTCTTCTTAGCCAAGTTTTCCTCTAAGGCAAGGTTTCTCTCCTTCTCAAGGATGAGCAAATTCTCTTTCCTTTCGAGGGACTTTTCTTTTTCCTCCTATGCCTTCATAAGCTTTGCCAATTGTAACATGGCCGGCTTGTTAAACCCCTTGAGCATCTCATCCATATCATCCTCACTTTTATCATCACTAAAATCATCATTATCAATTTGAGGAGATTTGGATGAGGAAGTTACTTTTCACCCTTGTACCATGAGGCAAGTGGGCTCATAGTGGTCGTCGTCGCTCAAATTGTCGAAGAAACGCTCCTCGAACACCGACGAAGACTTATGACAATTGTGGCAATGCTTCCTTCATCGTCTTCTTCCTTGTCGTCGTCCTCATCATTGAAGAACTACTCCTCTCCAATGTGAGCACGCCCGATCTTCTTCTTGGTCACTTTAGACTTGGCGCCCTTGTTTTTGAGCTTGGGGCAATCGGTGATGAAGTGGTCGTACTCCTTGCATTCGTAACATGCCCGCTTGGATTACCTCCTTACTTTGTCATCATCCTTTTTATCCTTACCGAAGCCGACTTGACGAAGAAAGTGCTTGAACTTCCTCACCACAAGAGCGAAGTCTTCATCTTCACTCTCGGACTCACTTGAGGCTTGCTCCTTCTTGGCCTTCAAAGCAACTTCCTTGTTCTTGGAGATTGCGGCGTTCTTAGCAAGTTGCTTGACTTCCTTGGCTTTCTCCTCTAATAACTCATGTGAGATTATCCTCGAGAGGACATCGCTTGGGGTGAGTCTCTTGAAATTCTTCATCTCCTAGATGAGGGTCACCAAAGTGGGATTCCTTAGGTCGATCGCGCGGAGAAACCTCTTGACAACCACATGATTGGTCATGTCTTCACCACTAAGACTGCGGATCTTATTGACAATGACCATAATGCGATCGTACATTTCTTGTGACGTCCAGTCGTCTTCCATCACGAACCGCCCAAGTTGCCTTTCAAGCAACTCGATCTTGAACTCTCGCATGCCGGGGGATCTTTCATGCGCCAATTGAAGCGTATCCTAAATCTACTTGGCCTCCTCAAGTTGGTCCACCTTGTTGAACTCCTTGGGCCTCAAGGAGTTGAGGATGACGCTTGCGGCTTAAGTGTTGCGGTGGATGAGAGCTTCTTGAGCCGGTTTAGATTCCTCTCCTTCCTCCGGGGCATCTGTCACACATGTGCACATAATTTTCCAAACACTTGGATGCAATGAGATTAGATGTAATTTCATCTTGTGCTTCCATGCGCTATAGAAAGTCCCGTCAAAATGGAGAGCGCGTTCATAAAGCACGGAGACGAATTCCTAAGGAGGAGGGATAAACTTGTTGAGGAGGGATAAACTTGTTGTAATCAAGGTCAAAAGCGGCTCCCTTCCTTCCACCTGACTCGCTAGTCGAGCCATCTTCGTCTTCTTGAGCTCCCTAGAATCAACCACCTTTTCGGTCGACATCTTCGAATTAATTCCAAGTGGTTAAGCTTCTTAGGAGTTTAGGCTCTGATACCAATTGAAAGCCCGTTGATGTCGCCTAGAGGGGGGTGAATAGGTGTTCCTAAAAATTCTTAAAATGCAGCGGTAAAATTCTGATAGGAACCTCTAACCCCAGGGGTAGGAAGCTCCGACCGGCTCTCTCGGCCTGGCCGGAGGTTTCGGCCTAGAACACCGGAGGTTCCGACCCTGGTATTCTGACTCTACCAAGACACTTCAATAATGGATAAAATAACAGAGATCAAGTGTAGTGCAAATAATAGGATAGGAGATGGATGCAGGCAAGTGTAGAGACAAAATAACACAATAACAAGCAAGCACACGAGAGACACAAAGATGTTTTTCCGAAGTTCGGATCACAAAGATCCTACGTCTCCGTTGAGGAGCTCCAAAGAGCCGGGTCTCGATTGACCCCTTGCCTCACCAAACGACCACGAATATCAGCTTGGTATCCACTCGAATTTACCTCTTTTCCTTGTGGAGACGAGGTTAACTTTCACAAACTCTTCCCGGGACAATCCACAACTCGAGGAAGCTCACGGCGATGCCTAACTGTCTAGGAGGTTTCCCTCTAAGAGAAATAAGCTCGAAGTAGCTGATCCGCGTCCATCCTCAAGTGCACAAGATCCTTCTAGCCTTCTTTCAAGAAAAATCACTCAAATCCCCACTAGATCCTCACAAGAATTACAAAGATGGTACTAGAACTAGTTGGAAGAGCTTAAAAGATCTTAGGAGAAGTTAGGAGACAGTGGAATAAGAGTGGAATGGCCAAGCAACGGCTAGAAACAATGTTTGGGCTTTATAGGCATTGGTATACGTCACTTAGCCGTTACTCACAAATTTTGACCAGGAGGTTCCGACCCTAGGGTAGGAACCTCTGACCAACACCTAGTCTCTGGCCGAGAAGGTTGGTCGGAGCCTCCAACCCCAGGGGTAGGAACCTCCAACACTGACACTGAAACTAGCCCAACCCAAGTGTATGTGTTGTGCCAAAGTGATATACTCTCAGCTATTTTGGATCTTAAGCACTTGAGTGGTCTTGGAACACTGTTTGCATTCCCTCTTGATAGTATGGATTTCCTACGACTCTAAAGAAATTTCAAAAGAAACAAAAATAAACTCCAAGTCGCTTCGCCGTTTGTGCCATATTTTTGTGGGGGTCTTCATGTACCACACCAAACAACCTGGGACTAATCTCTACATATTTCTCGATAAACTCATTAGTCCCTTAACTGTTTTGTCATTAATTCATCAAAACCCACTTAGGGGCTAGATGCACTTTCAGTCCCAAGTATAGCTTTGTAGTGGTCGCTAGTTACACGCGCAACCCTTGACAATGTGATGATATGGCGCCCAGCCGCCCCGAGCCACAAGTGATGGGAGCCCTGGTTCCCATTTCATCGACAGCGATCATCTCAGAGGCCTTCTCTGCTTGTCTCCTCCGACACTGATGTATGATTCATGGTGGTCTCCTACCTCGCCCGCACGGTATTGGCAACACCATTGTGCGCGTTCGTCCCGAGTTTCCCCCGAGCCTGGCAAACCCGGCGTGACATCTCGTCCTCACCGGTTCGACAGTGTCGGCTCTTCAGTGCCATCTTCCTCCACGATTGTTGTGACTGCGTCACCATCTTCGTCCTCGGCGTGTCCTCACGCCACCTTGGTCCACGGCGCTATTCTGCATGCCCGCGACCACTTCATGGCACCTCTTGTGAGTCCTATGGCTTGGCTATCTCGTCATTAGCACCCCCGACTTCGGCTAGCACGACCATGGCTATTGTACATGCAGCTACTTCGACCACGGCTACTTCACACCCTTCGCTTCGGCTACCTCGACTTTAGCACTAAGGGCTATCATCGTTGCGCACTCTCGTCTAGTCGGCTTCTTCTCCAATCCAAGTGTCCATGTTGCTCACGCTTGGACTGTGGGGGATGTTAGAATATATGTTAGTTAGAGATATGTTAGGATAGGATTGTATGGACTCCTTCCTCATTTCTATATCCTTATCTCCTCCACATGTACTCTATATATACATCGGCCTGTGAGGCTCAATATATCAATAACTATTCTGCAGTACATCTGTCTCCCTATACAATTCTACACTGCCTACTTGCTGTGCTGCAGCAAGCTAGCGAGCAAAGATCTGGTTGGTGATTTGAGATATTGGGTTCTGAACTTCTGGTGATGGATAGACATTACACCCAGAGGAAGATATCTATGGTGCTAGGATTATTGGATACTAGGATTTGTCATTTCCATGATTGAAATTTTGAATTTGAATTGTAGTGTTTAAAATTGTTGATTTGAATATGGTTGAATCCTTTCTGTTACAAATTGTCCTATTAGGAGCGGTTGCTTTTTGTTGGTCGTTATGGTTACGTAGGAATGAGGTGATTTTTGAAAACAAAATGCTCTCCTTTGCAGGTTACTTACTTAATTACTCATTGGCTTCATACTTGGGCTATGCTCCAGAAGCCAGGATTACGAGATTTTGTTGCAGTGGCATGTCAACAATTGGATAGGTGGCCAGGGAGTGTTTTACCCAGGGAGTGTTAGGGTGGCTATCTAGTCTACGGATTGATGGCCATTAATCATTTTTTGTATTACCTTTATTTAGATGAAACTAGTGTGTGGGCGTGAGTTTTTGGCTATGTGCATCTTAATTATGTAGAGGCCGAGGGTGTTCTCAGTACGGTTGTATTACCTTAATGTAATTGGCTGAGATCAATAAAGCTTCCATTATCTAAAAATAAATTTCCATGTTTGAATTATTGTGGTGTTAAACTGGCGTAAACATAGAGTGTATGTAGAAATGGAAGAGGAAATGAAATAGGGGCTGAGAAATAGGGATTGCTTCCAGAGTTGGAGCCATTTTTTGGAAAATATGGATGTCGGAGGATGAAACCTCGACTGCGGGAGGCCTGGGGACCCCCCTTTGAGATTCGGCCAGGGGAGTAGTTCTTAGGTGAAGCCGGCGACAGTGTGTATCAGCGGAACGATGGATCGATCGAAAGAAAGAAAGCACACAAAGAAGACAGGGGGAAGTAGACAGGTTCGGGCCGCTCGGAAGCGTAATACCCTACTCCTGTGTGTATGCTATGTGGAGATGAATGGATAGTTTTGAGTTGCTACTACAGTGTGTTCTTCCCAGGCAGCTCGGGCCCTGGGAAGCTCTCTCTTAGCTATCTGAGTGGTGTTCGCTGCCTAGCTAAATCGCCGGAGCTGAACCTACTGAGCCTGGGGCACGGATCCTCCTTTATAAGTCAAGGGAAGTCCACAGTGCCAGTACACGGAGAGAGAGATATTCTGATGAGTTCTCCTGTTGCCACGTCTGCCTGCGACGCCCACGCCGGAGTTGGAGGAACGTCCAGTCACTCAAGCCCGCCTGCTGTGCCTATGCCGGGGTAGGTCTGCTGCAGGCGGCCGAGTCATCGAGACGTGAGGATGTGACGGGATGTGATGGAGCACGGTGCCGAAGTCAAGAGTCACTGACTACTTGGACTTCGGCGCACACCCTCGCCACCGAAGTCAAAAGGCTTCTGACTGCACAGGAGCGGGTGACAGGCGCATCACGCCCCGTCGCCTCATCATTAACGCGGGTGGTTGGAGAGCTGGTCCGCTTCTGGAGAACGCGCCTCGGGACTGTGCGTGTGGGTCCTGGAACCGGGGAGATCGGCACCTGGGCAGTCGGCCTCGGGGCCGGGCATCGGCTCCCGGGAGCAGTCGGCACCCGGGAGCAGTCGGCAATCGGCATCCGGGTCCGGGGCGACCGGCGCCCGGGACCGGGGGATGCGCATCCGGGCCCGGCCAGTGCTCGGGCCCCTGGGTACTTGGCGGGAGAGCGGCCGTAGCCGGCCTTCTCAAGTGCAGAATGTGGACTCCGGAGTATTTGTTGCGGCCGAAGACCCTTGCGTCCTCGGGGACTGGGGGACCCCCAGTCCCATTTCGCCCACAGTGGCCCCTGGCCCTGTTGCTCGGCCGGGATCCGCCTCGGGCAGGAACAGGGCCACGTCTTGAAGAAAAGAGGGGACGCGGGGTGCACCTGGTTCGCCGTGGACTGGTGGAGCTTGGTTCACTGGGAACAGATATGGCCGGGACCCGGAGGCCCCAGCTGTAATGCGGCGGATATGTGTTCGGGGTTCAGGGGCCCCGGACTGAAAATATGGAATGAATCGGGCGGCCTGCCCGGACTCGCGCTTGCCGGGGTAATGCTTGTCCGGGAGACCGCGCCCCATCTGGTTGTGGGAGTGTTGAGGGAGTCGTGCTGGTTCGCGAGGAGGCGCAGGAAGCCGTGGCCAAGGTGCTGCAACGAAGGCAGGGTTCCTCGACCGCGACGTGCACCTCGTGGAGCCGATGGCCGATGAAGAGGCTGACGAGGGCGGCAGTTCCCTTCTAACTCCGCCCGCGGCTGTCTTTCGGGCCCGGGGCCCTCCATGCCCCCCAGTGTGCAGCGAGGCTGCTGGGAATAGGATGTTTATACAGATAGTTTTGTGAAGATGCTTGATGTGCCTAGGGATGGAGCTCGGACTCGCTTCCCTCGCGAGCCTCGAGACTGGGGAGAGGCATGTGCTCGGGACCCGGGGGCCCTGGCTGTCATGCGGAGGATATGTGTCCGGGACCCGGGGGCCCCGGACTGGAATATGGTTTTGATATAGGCCGTGTTCCGGGGGCCCGGGCTTGAATATGGGATGTGAGACGACCTTCCGGACGCATTCTCGCCGGGGCGGTGCTGTCCGGGTTATCGCGCCCTATTTCGGGTGTCACGTTCCTAGGCTTGCACTCGCCTTGGCGGGGCCGCCCTGGTTCGGCACCTCGGTGTCGGCCCTGGGGCGCGGATTCGGGAATCCGTACCTCGGCTCAAATATGTGCCCGGGACCCAGGGCCCCGGACTGAAATGTGGTTTGACGCGGTCGATATGTGCCCGGGCACGGGGGCCCGAGTAAGGATATGGACCATATCGGGACGACTTCCTTGCCGAGGCGATGCTGGTTATGAGCGAGGAGTGGCACCTCGCTGAAGAAGTATTCCGGCCTCTGTTATATGCTCTCTGGTCCTGGCCTGTCAGGGGCCGTGCTCGGGCTCAGCTTCCTCGGGAGGGAGCGAGCTCTCGACACCGGGAGAAGATCCTCAACCGGGAACAGCCGATCAACCGGGAACGGATCAACCGGGAGGTGCCGATCTATCGGGAGCGGTCGGTCAACCGGGAGCAGCCGATCAACCGGGAACTAATCATCCGGGAGCGGCCGATCTATCGGGAGCGAGCGAACTCTCGAGACCGGGAGAAGATCCTCAACCGGGAATAGCCGATCAACCAGGAACGGATCAACCGAGGACGGCCGATCAACCGGGAACAGCCGTTCAACCGGGAACTTCCCGACCGGGAGCGGCCTGCCCGGACTCGCGCTCGACAGGGCGCCATGGTCCGGATTATCATACCCTATATGTGTCCGGGACTCGGAGGCCCCGGACTGAGTCGGGACGAACCGCCCGGACTTGCCATCGCGTCCGATGAAGTCCGGGTAGCCGTACCCTTTGTGTGTCCGGGAACGGGCGCCTGGGTCCGGGCACGGGATGGTCCCCTTCTGACAACGCCCGGGGTCCTGTCCGAAGAAGGCCAGCGACCTCTCCCCGTGCGACAGCGTCTCCGGGCGTGAGCATCTGGTGGAGCCGATGGCCGACGAAGAGTCCGGGGAAGGCGCCGGTTTCCTGCTGGCACCATCCGCGGCCGCCTTCGGGGCCCGGGGGCCCTCCATGCCCCCGAGCGCTCCCCTTCCGACGCCACCCGGGGTCCGGTATAAAGTACACCGGTGACCTCCCCCCGTGTGGCGACATCTCTGGACTTCGCTCGTACTTGCGCTCCGGTTCGCCTGTCTCGTACAAAGAGAGATATTTGCATATGTATATGATCATGTTTATATTTTCGTACCTTGGTTTATGGTGTTGTTCGGAGGTTGCTGGTGTTCGGGGCCTCGTGTCCGGGAACGCCGAATACCGGGCGCCATCCGTCATCGAGTGCCCACAGTCACGGAGTGCCTTAGGGCGCGAGACCCCTGTCCGGGCCCTGGCGTAGCCGCCTGCCCCGGGAGTTCGGTCCCTAGGGGCAGTGAACGCGATGGTTGCTCGTCGCGGGAACCCGGTTTCCGGGGGCGCGAGCAGTCCGGGTGTGAGGTTTGCGGAGCGACGAAGTCCGTAGGCCCCTTCCGTCTTCCGGATCCGGGGGCCCTCCGTGCCCCCGGGCGCTGTTGGCCCAGGGAGCACAGCGAGGCCGTGAGAACTGGCTCTTGACTCGCCGGGCACGGGGTCGCCAGGCGGCGAAGCACTTGGCGCCTTGGCAGCGGCCGAGGAGGAGCTGGCCAGGTCGGGCACCGTAGCCTGCCCCGGAAACCTAGGCTGTCCATACAACAGGGCAAGAATACAGATTGAGCAATATGTAAAGGTGGATAAGGTAACGTATCTGGACATTGCGAAGGGCGTCGTGGCACCGCGAGCACAGTCCCGGTGCCGGGAGCGTTGCTCGCCCTCGGGAACGTCGAATATCGGACCGACTCGCCGTGAAGCGCCGTCGCGCCTAGGTCCCCTTCCCGGGGCCTGAAGCAGCCGCCTGCCCCGGGAGCTCAATCCTCGACAGCTGCGAGGGGCCCGAGGACGAGTCTGGCAGGACGATTGGGTCCGTAGGCGCGACCCCTCCCGTCTTCCGGATCCGGGGGCCCTCCGTGCCCCCGGGCGCCATTGGCGCTGGGAGTGCCGCGAGGCTGCGGGAACAAGCTTGACCGGAGACAGGGTCGCCAGGCGACGGAGCATCCGGCGCCTCGGCGGTGGCCGAGGAGGCGCCGGACGTGCATCTAGGATGGGCCCCGAGCACCGTCCTGGTCCCGGGGCATGTTTTCGGGTTGCTGATCCGGGCACCCTACTTAAGCCTGCGGAGGGAAGGCCTAATCTGCGCATAGAGATTTGTGAGAGCATTTGGCTCGTTCCCTTTCCCATTCCATGCTACGAATCGTGGCGTCAATCATCTCCCGATGGCATCCTCGGAGTCGCGACCGTGCGGAGGAAAAGATCACGCATAACCATTTCACCCCCTACCCCCAGAAAGAACCGACCCCGAAGCTAGCCAGGCAAGGCGCCGGAGCCACCGGGACCCGGGGCGCCTCCCGGAGGGCGCTCTTAGGTCCCCGCGAGCTCGACAACGCCCTGGACCTAGCACGTCGGGATACGATTACTCGTCGGTAGGGGACTGATGATAATGCGCGAACCCCAACCGTCGCACGGGCGCGGCCCGATTATGCCCCCAAGGGATGAGACAGCCACAAGCGCAACACATAGAAACAGACGAAAGGGACGACACCGGGAAAGTATGGGTGCCATGGGCCCCGGGTACCTCATGACAAGCATATGGGCCACTCGGATAGAGGATGGGCCTAGCCTTGTAATTAGAGATATAGCTAGATTCGACAGACTTCGCCTTGTATAGAAAGGAATATACAGTCCTAGTCGGGTGTGTTATATCTCTAAGGGGAGATCTCCTAGTCGTAATCCGATGGGGACTCCTACCTTGAAACCTTGTCCCCCAGTATATAAGGGGAGGCAGGGCGCCCCATGAGGGCAGGTGCACACAAGTTCATCAGAACTACCACCGTATATCCTCAAAGGAATACATACAAACTGGACGTAGGGTATTACCTCACATTGAGGGCCTGAACCAGTATAAAATCTCTTTGTGTTCCTTTGCAATCCACCGAGTTTCCATCCACTGACTAGCCCCATATATTTATTGCCGGTGTAAAACATCGACAGTTGGCTCGCCAGGTAGGGGCCTCGGCGCGATCTACATCTACACGCTCGATGGATCCAGCAACCAAAGTCGACGGCGGCAAACTCTCCCCCAGAGATACAATCGCATTCGGAAGCCTCGACTTCGTCGCCGACCAGATCGGCAATCTCACCTTGGCCGACTCGGACTCGATCCGATCTGCCGGGGAACCAGCCGACTCCGCGCCAGTCGGCCTACACGATGCTGTGGCGATCTTTCACGACATGCTGCGGCGATCTCCCATACGCCCAAGTCCAGGGACAACTCTTTCTTTCGGTGTTCGACTCGGACTCGGTTTTGAGCCGGCCGAGATCGGGCCAAAAAAGGAAGAGATCGTCAATTTCCCGTTCGGACTCGGCGACGCTGCGGATATCTACAATCTACATCCAACGTGGCAAACCCGATCCTCTGGAGTTCGACTCGGATACGGCCCAGAGCCGCTCGAGATCGGATCTAGGGAGGTTGGAGTTATAATCAACCCCATCAACTACTCCGACTACGACTCTCAGTCGGATTCCAACCCCAAGTCGGACAACAGTTTGGCAAGCTTCTCCCCGCCACGAGAAATCTTCATGGCATCCAAAGGCTCTACTCCTACTCAGGAATCACGCCGACTATGCGAGCAGCAAGAGGAGGAAGCCTGCCGACTGCGAGAACAACAGGAGGAAGAAGCAAGACGCCTGCAAGCCCGCAACGACGGCCTACGCAGGGCCGGGCGAACCGCTCAGCAACAAACCCTCCAAACAAAAGTCAGCGACCACGACGTCTTCGTCACGCCACAACAGAACGTCGTGGCCGCCGCAACCCTACTGGACACGGTCCAACTTGGGCCTGAGCACCAGGCCACCCCGACGATCGCAAGGATAAAAGCCCTGCTTACCGCTGCTGTATGTCAGTAGCACCAACAGTCGGGTGATACCCTCATACCGACCAACCGGTCGGCATCCCCAGTGGCAGTCTCGTCTACCTCAAAGCAACGCCAAGCAGCCGGCTCTAGTCGGCTGCACACGGAGTCACGCCAAACGTCACTCGGCAACTCAAACAACAACCGGCAACGTCGAAGTGACCGTCGGGACAACCGGGATCTCCGAGGCCAACTATGGCGTAATCTTTGGCAGGACGCCAATGCTCGGCGCCGCGAACGAGAAGAAGACGAGCAACGCTGACTGGAAGACGAGAACGAGCATTTCGGCCTCCACCACGAGCGGTTTCGCCGCCGTAGTCGGGGTCGGAGTCCTCATGAAGACGAAGGCATACCGGCCTTCACTCAGGAGCTACAACAGGTCGACTGGCCGTCGAGTTTCAAGCCTACAGGCATCAACAAATACGATGGCAAGACCAATCCCGAGTCCTGGCTCACGGTCTACACTCTGGCGATTCGAGCAGCTGGGGGAAATTAGAAAGTCATGGCTAACTACCTCCCAGTCGCTTTAGCCGACTCGGCGAGGACATGGCTAACTGGACTTCCCAAGCAATCAATCGGCTCCTGGGGTGAACTCCGGGAACGCTTCATCGCCAACTTCCAGGGAGCATACGAGAGGCCATCTTCCGAGCATGACTTATATCAGTTGCATCAAAGGAAGAATGAGTCTCTTCGTGACTTCATCAAGAGGTTCCCTGAGAAGAAAAATTCGATCCCAAACATCAAGGATGAGGTCGTCATCGCCGCCTTTCGAAAAGGAGTCAAAGACACCTCGTTCATCGACAAATTCACTCGGAAGCCTCCCAACTCTGTCAAAGCTTTATTCGACATGGCGAACAAATACGCCGACTCAGCCCACGCTGTTGCTGAGGTCCTTGAAGATAAAAAGGCATCCTGACAGAAGAAGTGGAAGGGCACCGACGACGCGGTCCCGACTAAAGCTGGGAATCGCAAATGCAAGTTAGACGGCTTCATTGTGGCAGTCGGTCACAACCGTCTTCGACTTTCAACAACTGAAGATTATCAGAACAACAAATGACATGCTCGGGGGCTCACAAGCTCAAACGCAAGGATGGCATCCCCACTCCGAAATACCGAACAGCTAAGTCGCTTCCTGATAAATATTTCTTCACTCGGCCTTGCCAATGCCGCTTACACCTAATAGGTGCACAAGCTGCACTCTTCTCTGTTTTTGCTCTTAAATGATTGCAAAAGTACTCGAGTAGCATAAATCCTGATCCGTGAAACTTTGCCCCATGAAACACGAACTCAAGTCACCCAAAACGCGTGTCTGGGAAAGAGCCATGAGCCAACTCCCGACGCTAGGGGGCTATGACTAGTCGGGCAGAGTGCTTAAACGTAAGGGGTCAACTACTCGGGGAAATTAATATCAATAAGAGGAAGAACATGTATTTACATATATTGTAAAATACATTTTATTCGGGTGATTATTTCCATCATCAGATGCTACTCATCCGATATCTTTATATTGCAGGCCCAGCTCCGGATACGCGTGACAGGAACTCAGGGCTGCGAGCCTATCTCCTACGCTCGGGGGCTGGACAAGTCTGCCAAAATACACTCGGGATGCTCCATGAGGGCTACTTACTGAGTACTTGCGCCAGTCGGGACGTCATCTTCCTCGGCTACGCTCCATGCGAGCTAATAATCGACCTCTGGCGCCAGTCGGGGCTGTGTACTACTCGGCTAAGTAGGGTACGCCCCATGAGGGTCGCCAGCCGAATCCTACGCTAATGCTAGGTTCGGGTACCTTATTTGGTCACGGCTCTGTCAGGTTGGGTACACCCCATGAGGGTCGCCAGCCGAATCCTATGCTAATGCAAGGTTCGGGTGCCTAGCTTGGCTATAACTCTGTTGGATAGGGTACGCCCCATGAGGGTCGCCAGCCGAACCCTCTGCTAATGCAAGGTTCGGGTACCTTGTTCGGCTTTACCCAAGTCAGAGAAGACTTACATCGTCAAAGTGCATCCGGAGTTCTCATGCACTGCGTCACACCTGAGGAGGGCAAGCAGATCCTGCATTATACCCATTCAGGCTTATGTGGCAACCAGTTTGCATCCAGAACGTAAGTCGGAAAGGCTTGCGAATAAGGATTTCTCTGGCTGATTGCGGTTACCAACACCAAAAAACTCATCCTGACATGCGATGGATGATACTTTTATAGAGCTATGCTGGGTAGGTCGGCTCAGGCCGGCTTATTTGGTAGCAGCCACCAAGATATGAGTTCCTACAGTAGCATGCTCCATGTGGGCCGCCCGCAGGCTGGGTTGAAATTATAGCGCTGGTGCTACCAACAGGAGCCGACGAGGTAAACAGATATGCTTCATGAGAGCCTTATTGCTAAACATATATGTTTGGGTATCTGTTTTATCCACCAGGTCTCGAGGATATATCCTTACAAGGATCACAAGCTGGTCTTCATTAAAATTGGGGATGCAGGTATCTTTCTCGGGTACACCTGACCACGCCGTGGATTTATTTTCATAAAGTGGTACTCGGCCTACATGCGTGGCCATCAGTTGCCATGAGCAACATTATTCCCACTGACATGATGTGGAAGAGTCTAACTTTTGAGTAGTGCACTACTCGGGAGAGACTATAAATTTCTCATTCCCGCTGACATGATGCGGAGGAGTCTAACTTTCGAGTAGTATACTACTCGGGAAAGACTATAAACATTCTTCCAGCTGACGAGCTGAAGAGTCTAACTTCCGAATGGGACGCCACTCGGGAAAGACTATAAACCCTTTTCCAGCTGACATGAAGCTGACGAGTCTAATTTTCGAGTAATATATTACTTGGGAAAGACTATAAATAATCATCCCGGCTGACATGATGCCGACGAGTCTGATTTTCGAGTAGTATACTACTCGGGAAAGACTATAAACACCCCCTTTCCAGCTGACATGACGCTGAAGAGTCCCATATGCGAGTAGCATCCTACTCGGCAAGACTATAAACATACATCCCGACTGACATGAAGTCGAAGAGTCCTACATACGAGTAGTTCCCTACTCGGCAAGACTATAAATTATATTCCGGTTGACATGATACCGAAGAGTCTCATGTACCAGTAGTAATCTACTCGGGAAAGACTACAAGGTTAAAGATCTTTGACTTCATGTTTAATTGTTTTCACAATTAAGCACAAAGTCGGGGGCTACACCTAATAGGTGCGTCTATTCGGCGCACACTATTCCAACATCTACATGGAGCCCTTCATAGCCTCGCTGCCAGCTGACATGAAGCAGGACTCGGGAGAAGCAGCACTCAGACAAAGAGCACTCGGGAGCAATGCACTCAGGAAGACTTCACCGTGGAGGATGAGCACTTGGCATCAGCTGTGACTCAACTATGAAGGTTTCGGGGGCTACTGTGGGTGCCATGGGCCCCGGGTACCTCATGGCAAGCATATGGGCCACTCGGATAGAGGATGGGCCTAGCCTTGTAATTAGAGATATAGCTAGATTCGGCAGACTTCGCCTTGTATAGAAAGGAATATACAGTCCTAGTCGAGTGCGTTATATCTCTAAGGGGAGATCTCCTAGTCGTAATCCGATGGGGACTCCTACCTTGAAACCTTGTCCCCCAGTATATAAGGGGAGGCAGGGCGCCCCATGAGGGCAGGTGCACACAAGTTCATCAGAACTACCACCGTATATCCTCAAAGGAATACATACAAACTGGACGTAGGGTATTTCCTCACATTGAGGGCCTGAACCAGTATAAAATCTCTTTGTGTTCCTTTGCAATCCACCGAGTTTCCATCCGCCGACTAGCCCCATATATTTATTGCCGGTGTAAAACATCGACAGAAAGATATTCAAATGCTGTTTATATGAAAGCGTATACACATGGGGGCCCCGGCCAGCGCCGAGATTTTGAGAAATCCGGCGCTGGCCCGGGCACACCGGAACTTACAGGATGTATTTATAGATGAAATTTGTGAAGATGCTCCCAGGCTTACCGAGCCCGGTCGGGAAACATCGATCACCGGGAAGGGGCCTTCCCACGGGGGGAAGGTTTATTTCATTCCGACCTGTGCGAGGACACGGCGGAGATTCTAACCCCAACCTGAAGTGATCGGGCCCGAACCTTACGCCAAAGATAGCGCTTGAGGCCTTGCTGGTAACGAGCGACGCGGAGCGGGGCGCGCCGTCTTCGTTCCTCGAGGAAGTCGAGGTTGTCGAGCTGCGTGTTGTCGTGGTTGATGTCACCGATGTAGCGCTGTATCCGGGGAGAGCCGAAGGTGAGCTCTGACAGCTGAACGGCTTTGGCCCCGTACACCGGGAAGGAATGGGGTCTCCCCGGTCGCCCGGCTTGGAGTGGCACGATCCGCCCTCAGGACCACCGGGAGCTTCGTCGCTCCACTTGACGCCATGCCTTCTGAGGTCGCTGTAGGATCTTGTCTTGAGGCTCCGCAGGATCTCCGTGTTCGCCCGCCCAGCCTGCCCATTGCTCGCAGGGTGGTCAGGGGAAGCGAAGCAGAGCCTGATGCCGATGTCGGGGCAGTACTCGCAGATGAGCTCGCTCGTGAAACTGCGCGCCGTTGTTGGTGACGATTCGATGCGGTGTAGCATTGCAGAGTACCTCGCTGATGAAGTACAACTGCATTTGTTACGTGCTTCCCGATCTCGGCCCGACAGGGGCCGGTAGCCCGGGCTCAACTCCGCCGAAAGGGAGCGAGCACTTTGCGGCCGGGAGCACACATAGGCCCGGGCTCAACTCCCCCGAGAGGGAGCGACCACTTCACGGCCAGGGGTACATATAGACCCGGGGGGCCCGGGGGCCCCGGCTAGAATGTGGTTTGATATATGCCGGGATCCGGAGGCCCGGGCTTGGATATTCTGGGTGCCGCGTCCAAGACTCGCGCTCGCCTTGGTGAGGCGGCCTGGGTTCCGGCTCCCCAGAGTCGGGCACGGCCGTGGACCCCGGGACATGGTCCCGGGACCCTTGGCCCCGCTCAGATGGTCTGGATATGCGCCCGGGACCCGGGGGCCCCGGACTAAGGCATAGTATGAATCGGCGCGACTTTCCCGGACTCGCTCTCGCCGAGGCGGTGTTGTCTGGGTGGTCGCGCGGGTTCCGGCTCCCCAGAGTCGGGCACGGCCGTGGACCCCGGGACATGGTCCCGGGACCCTTGGCCCCGCTCAGATGGTCTGGATATGCGCTCGGGACCCAGGGGCCCCGGACTAAGGCATAGTATGAATCGGCGCGACTTCCCCGGACTCGCTCTCACCGGGGCGGTGTTGTCTGGGTGGTCGCGCCTTCTATTGCTGCACCCGGTCGGGGGCGGGATTCGGACCGTCCGCCTAGGGACCGGACCGTCCGGATTCCGACGATCGGACCGTCCACTTAGGGATTGGACCGTCCGAATCCCGACGGTCGGACCGTCCGTCGAGGGATCGGACCGTCCAAACCTCCTTGATCGGGCTTGGCCTGCTGCCGCTCCTGGTGGAACTTCCTGACGCGCATGGCCAACTTCTGGACGGCGCGGCACTCCAAGAGGTCGTGCAAGTCCGTCTCATGGACGGTGCACCACCCCCGGGCTATGGCCGGCTCGAGACGCTCGGCCAAGCCCTGGACGGCTCGGCACTCCGTGATGTCGTGCCGGTCCGTGTCGTGGAAGGCACACCACCCCCGGGCTACTGCTGGCTTGAGACGCTCGGCCATGCCCTGGACGGCGCGGCACTCCGTGATGTCGTGCCGATCCGTAGCGTGGTAGGCGCACCACCCCTGGGCTACCGCCGGGTTGAGACACTCGGCTGAGCCCTGGATGGCGCGGCACTCCGAGAGGTCGTGCCAGCCCGTCTGGTGGAGAGGGCACCACTTCCGGGCCGTCGCCGGTGGCGGCGGCGCACGTGCGGCCTTTTGCCGCTTGCCGCCGTCATCGCCTCCGCGGGCAACATGGCTCCAGGGGTCGCCCATAGCCGCCAAGGCGAAGTCCTCGGCAGCCTTCCTGGCCTTCTGGCGTTTCCTCCCATTCTGCCGTGAAGTGGAACGTGAGAGCTCGCCACTCTCTCCAGGGCCCCTGTCGGGGGCCACATGGCCCGGCGGGGTGTAGCCGTCGGACCCCTCGCCGTAGTCTCGACGATGATGGTGGCCTCCTGCCATGGAGTGCGCCGGTGTGGGAGACGCCGGCGTGACACCTGAAAAGGAAACTCCCCCTACCTGGCGCGCCAGCTGTCGGAGGATGAAACCTCGACTGCGGGAGGTCTAGGGACCCCCCTTTGAAATTCGGCCAGGGGAGTAGTTCTCATGTGAAGCCGGCGACAGTGTGTATCAGCGGAACGATGGATCGATCGAAAGAAAGAAAGCACACAAAGAAGACAGGGGGAAGTAGACAGGTTCGGGCCGCTCGGAAGCGTAATACCCTACTCCTGTGTGTATGCTATGTGGAGATGAATGGATAGTTTTGAGTTGCTACTACAGTGTGTTCTTCCCAGGCAGCTCGGGCCCTGGGAAGCTCTCTCTAAGCTATCTGAGTGGTGTTCGCTGCCTAGCTAAATCGCCGGAGCTGAACCTACTGAGCCTGGGGCACGGATCCTCCTTTTATAAGTCAAGGGGAGTCCACAGCGCCAGTACACGGAGAGAGAGATATTCTGATGAGTTCTCCTGTTGCCACGTCTGCCTGCGACGCCCACGCCGGAGTTGGAGGAACGTCCAGTCACTCACGCCCGCCTGCTGTGCCTATGCCGGGGTAGGTCTGCTGCAGGCGGCCGAGTCATCGAGACGTGAGGATGTGACGGGATGTGATGGAGCACGGTGCCGAAGTCAAGAGTCACTGACTACTTGGACTTCGGCGCACGCCCTCGCCACCGAAGTCAAAAGGCTTCTGACTGCACAGGAGCGGGTGACAGGCGCATCACGCCCCGTCGCCTCATCATTAACGCGGGTGGTTGGAGAGCTGGTCCGCTTCTGGAGAACGCGCCTCGGGACTGTGCGTGTGGGTCCCGGAACCGGGGAGATCGGCACCCGGGCAGTCGGCAGTCAGCCTCGGGGCCGGGCATCGGCTCCCGGGAGCAGTCGGCAATCGGCATCCGGGTCCGGGGCGACCGGCGCCCGGGACCGGGGGATGCGCATCCGGGCCCGGCCAGTGCTCGGGCCCCCGGGTACTTGGCGGGAGAGCGGCCGTAGCCGGCCTTCTCTTGCGCAGAATATGGACTCCGGAGTATTTGTCGCGGCCGAAGACCCTTGCGTCCCCGGGGACTGGGGGAGCCCCAGTCCCATTTCGCCGACAATGGGCGAGCTCTAAACTAGAGGCTATTATTGGAGATGCTCTAATGGTGGTGAATATTATATCACTCGACCCGTTTTAATGGGATTAAAGCTAATTGATAACAAATAGACTATTTTTGAACAAGTTGTCTCAATTCTATATAAAGAATATGTTTTTCTTAAAGAGCTTAGATAACAAACATTAAACCCTAATCATCTAATGTTTATGGTAATTTTAGTTATTGATTGGTTGAGCCACGGCTAATAAATAAATGAGGCAACCCAAAACAATTTTAAGGTAAGACTTATACTTCTATTCTCAACAGTCAAAAGCCAAGGCTGAAAAATAGAAAACAATAGGAAATAGCCAAAATCAACGTTAAAATTAACTTCTAAATTTTAAATTCTAGCTACGGCAGATAAGCCAATGAGCAGACAATGATAGATTTAGGTAGTGTTTGAACTAGCTATTTTGTGACTTATAAGCCACAAGCAAAAACGAGAAACGTCATTAACGTACAATTAATTAAGTATTAACTATTACAAACTTGAAAAATAGATCTATTTGATTTTTTTAGAGATACTTTTATATAGAAATTTTTTTTAACAAGCAATGTTTTATATTTTGGGAAGCGTGCTAACAAAAACCGAGGAAAGAAGCTAAAAGCAGAAGCCGTTCTGAACGTGCTGTTAGTTTTTCTATTGCAACATACGAACCCTTTGCTAGTGTTAAATAGAAAACTCGTGCATATACAACCACAATGGAACCGTAACTTGGTAGCAAAGCTCTTCCTTCCTTAATAGAAAGTCATTAGTTTTACTCCTGTTGGCTTTCATACTAAATACCTCTTATTTCAATGCACATAAATGGAACTTGATCCAAGCCCTGCACTGCAACATAGGAAAAGAGTGTTCTAATATTGTAACAAAGTAAATAATTAACAAGTTTGCTTATATAACTAATCTGACTGTATAGTGTATAGTTTTAATTTAACTGAGATTTCTTTGCAGAACTCCGCCTATGTTGTCCCAACTATAAAGCGGTTCTCCGCCTATGTTGTCTCAACATAGCAGGTTCCAAGCCCTGGTAAAGGAGGAGGAGAGGGCCCCCTGTCCCTATAAGGTTGTGTTAGGCTTGGCGAGCCAATGTAAAACCTAGCCAATCAGATGGAGATGAAACCCAAAAGAAAACCGTTGGGGCGTAACCCTCTTAGCGACGCGCCATATCGGAACCCGGGTATGGTGTTAAATGGGCAAGGGCCGGGTCGTCACCCCCGTGACGCGCCGTGTCGTGATCTGGGCAGGGTGTTAAGTGAGCAAGGATCGGGTCGTCGCTTCCTTAGTGGCGCGCTACATCGGCGCCCGGGTGTAGTGATAAATGAGCAAGGGTCTTCACATCTGACTCGACGGGTGCGAAGGGTAAGGAAGCTAGTCGAGCCAACTAGGATTCGTTTAGGTAGTTGGAATGTAGGGTCTCTTACGGGTAAGTTGAGAGAGTTAGTTGATACAGCGATTAGGAGGCGTGTTAATATCTTATGCGTTCAAGAGACTAAATGGAAGGGTCAGAAAGCGAAGGAGGTAGATAATACTGGCTTCAAGCTTTGGTACACAGGGACAACTGCAAATAGAAATGGGGTAGGAGTTCTGATTGACAAGAGCCTCAAGAACGGTGTGGTGGATGTGAGAAGACAAGGAGATAGGATCATCTTAGTCAAGCTTGTCATTGGTGACATGGTCTTGAATGTAATTAGTGCGTATGCACCCCAAGTAGGCCACAATGAGAGTGATAAGAGGCAGTTCTGGGAAGACTTAGATGGTATGGTTAGAGCTATACCTAGTACCGAGAAGCTTTCATAGGTGGAGATCTCAACGGCCATGTAGGTGCAACAAATGCAGGCTTCGAGGCAGCACACGGAGGTTTTGGGTACGGTAGTAGGAATCAAGAGGGAGAGGAAGTCTTAGACTTTGCTATAGCTTTTGATCTGATGGTAGCCAACACTTTCTTTAGGAAGAGACAATCCCACTTAATAACTTTTAGTAGTGGCCAACACTCTAGCCAGATTGACTTTGTCCTCACAAGAAGAGAGGATAAACAAGCATGCTTGGATTGTAAGGTAATACCTGGAGAGTGTGTGGTTTCTCAACATAAGCTTTTGGTGGCTGACTTGCGCTTCGGATGTGCGTTCGTAGGGACAAACAAGCTAAGATTGCAAAAACGAAGTGGTGGAAATTGAAAGGAGAGTCGGCAGAGGTTTTTAAGAAAAGGGTTATCGAAGAGGGCCCTTGGGATGGAGAAGACGACGCAAACAACATGTGGAAGAAGATGGCAACATGCATCCGGGAGGTGGCTTCAGAGGTGGTTGGAGTGACTAAAGGGAGTGGATGCCGAACCTAGAGATACTTGGTGGTGGAATGAGGGCGTCCAAAAGGCTATTAAGGAGAAGAAAGAATGCTATAGGCGTTTATACCATGATAGGAGTGCGGACAATATAGAGAAGTATAAGATGGCAAAGAAGGCAGCAAAGCATGCTGTGAGTGAGGCAAAAGGGCGGGCTTACGAAGGTCTATACCAACGATTGGGTACAAAGGAAGGAGAGAAGGACATCTATAGGATGGCTAGGGTTCGCGAAAGGAAGACGAGGGACCTCAACCAAGTTAAGTGCATTAGGGACGAGAGGGAGCAGCTTTTGGTAAAGGAGGATGAGATCAAACACAGATGGCAAGAGTATTTTGACAAGTTGTTCAATGGTGAGAATGGGAACACAACCGTTCAGTTAGATGACTCTTTTGATGACACCAATAGGCGCTTTGTGCGGAGGATCCAAGAATCAGAAGTCAGAGAGGCGTTGAAAAGGATGAAAGGGGGTAAGGCAATGGGTCCTGATGGTATCCCAATCGAGGTGTGGAGATGCCTAGGGGATATAGCTATAGTATGGCTAACCGAGTTGTTCAACAACATTTTTCGGTCAAACAGGATGCCTGATGATTGGAGGAGGAGTATATTGGTACCGATCTATAAGAATAAGGGAGACATTCAAAGTTGCACTAATTATCGAGGAATTAAGTTGATGAGCCATACGATGAAGCTATGGAGCGAGTAATCGAGCATCGCCTAAGAGGAGTGACGCGGGTCTCTATGAACCAATTTGGTTTCATGCCCGGAAAGGTCAACCATAGAAGCAATTTTCTTAGTAAGACAAGTTATGGAGCGGTATAGGGAGCAGAAGAAGGACCTACACATGGTTTTTATTGACTTGGAGAAGGCCTACGATAAGATACCAAGGAATGTTATGTGGTGGGCATTGGACAAACATAAAGTTCCAACAAAGTACGTTTCCCTCATTAAGGACATGTACAACAATGTTGTGACTAGTGTTCGAACAAATGATGGTGACACATGTGACTTCCCGATCAAGATAGGACTACATCAAGGGTCAGCTTTGAGCCCCTATCTATTTGCCTTGGTGATGGATGAGGTCACAAGGGACATACAAGGGGATATCCCTTGGTGTATGCTTTTCGCGGACGATGTAGTGTTAGTTGATGAAAGCCGAGCGGGAGTAAATAGGAAACTAGAGTTGTGGCGGCAGACTCTAGAGTCCAAAGGTTTTAGGCTCAGCAGAACTAAAACCGAATATATGGCATGTGACTTCGGCACTGCTAGACATGAGGAGAGGGGTGTTAGTTTGGATGGTCAAATAGTGCCCAAGAAGGATACCTTTCGATATTTGGGATCAATGCTACAGAGAGATGGGGATATCGATGAAGATGTTAGCCATAGAATCAAAGCGGGGTGGATGAAGTGGCGTCAATCATCGGGTATTCTCTGTGACAAGAGGGTACCACAGAAGCTAAAAGGCAAGTTCTATAGAACAGCAATTAGACCGGCAATGTTGTATGGTGCAGAATGTTGGCCTACAAAAAGACGGCATGTTCAGCAGTTAAGTGTTGCGGAAATGCGTATACTGCGTTGGATTTGTGGTCATACAAGAATGGATCGAGTCCGAAACGATGATATACGTGATAGGCTAGGGGTAGCACCAATTGAAGAGAAGCTTGTCCAACACCGGTTGAGATGGTTTGGACATGTCCAGCGGAGACCTCCAGAGGCACCAGTGCATAGTGGAATCCTAAGGCGCGACAGTGATATTAGGAGAGGCAGGGGAAGGCCAAAATTGACATGGGAGGAGGCAATAAAAAGGGACTTGAAAGGATGGAATATACCCAAAGATTTATCTTTGAATAGGTGTGCTTGGAAAGCAGCCATTTATGTGCCTGAACCTTGATCTGCAGGTTCTATTGGGTTTCAACTCTAGCCTACCCCAACTTGCTTGGGATTGAAAGGCTTTGTTGTTGTTGTTGTTGTTGTTGAGATTTCTTTGCAGGCTTGAATATCTAACGGTGCCCACCGTTCAAAATGAAAATTCCATAATATCGGTTTTCCTAGCCGAGATTTTTACGCTGACGCACATACAACAACAAAAAATACACATACCGGTAATGATAAAATCTACATAGAGAAATATAGTAATAATTATTCAATCGCTACATAGTTCAGATCATATAGATCAAATAATCTTGCTCACAGACGTCTCCAGCCGTACACAGAATGAACCTAACAACATGTTAAGAACCTAAAACCAAGAATTATATGGGAATTCTACGCTTGCCGCGTAGCCTACCCTCCTGCTTGCAGGCTGTGTACAACCACTGTAATCCCTCTCTCCCCCCTTGAGAGGCGCTTCCATGCCTCGCCTGATTATTTTGGGGTAGTAGCTTTTACCTGAGAAATGATCAATTATCCAAGATTAATCAAACTCTGCAGCGCCCTTTTTTGGGGGGTTAGTTTTGCGTCTATTGAAATTCCAATCATAGAAGAATACGCATGGAATTTCCACGTTTCAAAACACAAACCACAAAGGTTTTGGAATACCAACACCAAGTATCTAACATTCTGATCTAACATTCTCGAGCGTTGTTAGCTGCCAACTTTTACAAAATTCTCGGGCAACAGTTGCCAGATTGCTTGTAGCTTTCAACTGGCAGCTGCCAATAAATTTTACAGCGTCCCAGGCAGAGCATCTTAATACACGAATTGTTTGGGAATTGCAGTGTTTCATGTATACAAGTTCTTGGAAACTACCAGCTTGACCCCCTTCGGGAACTTATTTTCGGCAGTTAGCCCCTACATGATGCAAAATGCCACCACCATTGGTTATTGATAATCGATTAATTCGCATATTATGGTATCTGCACTTCATTGCCCCTTGAACCAGCAAATTGAACTACTGGGACACCAGACGACTACAGTCAGTGTGAAGAACAATATATCCTTGCCTCTCAAATATTATCAAGCTAGGAAAGCAGCTGGTCTATCATAGCTCATCTTTCAAATCCTGTTTTGCGCCTTTATCATCTGGCTTTGCTGTATCAGATGGTGGGGAAGTAGTTTCTGCTGACTCCGGATTATCTCCCAAGATTCGTGCCGTGAACTGCCTTGCTTCACTGTCAAGATCAACCCACTCTGGAACAATTCTTTTGGCACCCTAGAAATTGGATTTATAATCTTAAATTAGTTCTAGACAAAAGAAACAGGAAACAAATATGACTACTACTGAAAAATAATTTTACCTGAAGCTTTGGCTCCTTTGTCATTGGATTGTTGCAAAGATCAATGGTTTTTGCTCTTGCCTTTGTGGCATTTCCACACCAAGATTCACACCATAGCCATTCTTGAGGGAGAGAGAATATGGGCACAGTATGCTGAGCATAATTTGGAAGATCCTGAATATAAAGGTGTTGCAAGTAAGCATTCATACATGTTCACATCTGTAAACTGCATTTGCCTAGTTTCTTCTATTAATCTCTGCACACCGCAGCATGTTTCTGAAAACTAGTTTTTTTTCTGCTACAAACTTAAACCAGCTGTCCTAGTGCGAACTGACAATGAATTGCACTTTGTATTTAAAAGGGGTAACCAGTTGGTTAACTAGTTGGTGGTTCCCACTCAAAAAGATTGCGCTATATGATGTTTATGACCTTTTGAGAATAAAGATAACTGAGATAGCTATGAAACATGCATCTTGCAATCACAGGTCTCAGAATAGAGAGTTCAGATGGCCATGAAACATGCCTCTTGCAACTGCACAAGAAGGTTCCGTGGCCATGCTGTCAATTTTTTTTGTCAAGTAGCAAAGTCTAACAGTTTTCTTTTTGAAGTATTAACATTTTTCCCATAGCCTAATATGTACCATATTCTCTGGCTGGTTACTTTGGAGAATGCAATGTTACTTCCATACTTCATGCGATGAACTTAATTCTCCATCCATATGCAGTTATAGGTATCTACTCCGCCCTTTTATTGAAATTTGAAATGAAAATTCCAAGTTTGAGTTCTAAAATATTCAGTTTTTTTCCATATCTTGTTTCATTAGGAGAAATCCCATTCTTATCAGTAATGTGAATCCAGGTCTGCAGCCACTAAAAGTGCAGTCATTACTGACCAGAAATCCATTTCATCCATTGAGGCTGTACAGTCCGGGTAGGCCTGATAAGGCAGTTGTGCATGCAGGGAATTTAGTGCATGCAGGTTTGCCAACCAGGTTGACTTGGAATTGTACAGCCCTGCAATCCTTGTAATGTGTTAAGGAGATTAAATAAATGTATTAGCAGTAGTCAATTACCTGATCAAGATTTGAAAGACTATTGGGGTCTTTGCTGAGCGTTTCGTAGAAGACCCGTAGAGTATCTCCAGAAGCAGTTTGCCGAAATTTGGCCAAATCAACAACATAAAGAGCACTGGAATAACACCAAATCATACCAATTACTACACAACACCAGAAATAATCGATTGTAGCACACTAGATGCAAAGATCACCCACCTGATATGGTATGGTCTTCCTCGCAGATGATCTTTCCAGAAACCCTTTCACAGAGGGAAAGCAAAAGGGAGTTGGCAAACAACTTGAGAAAAAAACATTTTTATGTTACCAAGAATAAGTTGGTAACTTACTTGCTTCCAAAATCGATAGCCATCCATCTCCTTGTTGTTATCACAGAATGGAGTATACGCAAGGGGACGGCCCTTCAGATTCATGTCATACAGTTCTCCCATGTCTGCTCTCACAATTTGATCTGCGTCGACAAAAATAACCTACATGGAAAGTGTCAGTAATAATATTCATCAGGATGAAATGTGGCCAGTAGCTTTTAGTTATTAAAGAAGGATGGTCATGAAACTACAAGGATGAACATAGCATAAGAAAATACCTTCCTCAGTGAAAGCGGAAATATGACATCCAGAAACAAGATCTTATATGCCCATATAATTCGTTGCTTCTCTTTCTGTTTGTGCAACCATGTTGGCCATTTATATGTGACAAGCTCGTACTCAAATCCATATTCCTGGGCCATGTGGGGTATGACATCCTGGCCATAGGATTATTGGTTAGACAACAGGCTTCTAATATCTTCTCATTACTCAACTCAAAGGCAGACATCTAATATCTTCTCATTAAATACTCAACTAAAACGCAGACATCTAATATCTTCTCATTAAATACTCAACTCAAACGCAGACATCTAATATCTTCTTATTAAAAACTCAACTCAAAGGCAGCTCATGTACCTTGAACTGTGGAGATAGATAGTTCTTTATGAACCAGAATTTCACTGGTCTGTGTGTTTTCTTTAATACACTCAAAATCATTATCTTGAGGAAACGTTCATACCTGCAACAGAACACTTTACAGCTAAATCACCTGTTCTCATTACTTCTCAAAATCATATGTTCTTTGGTAATAACCAGCGCTTTGCTCTGGTAAAAGTAGACTAGGGGTACAAGAACATCGGACTGTACGGTCCAACAGAGAAACTAAATTACAAGTTAATCAAAAAGTGCCAGTAATTAGTCTTAAAAAGTAACAGTGCCAGCAAGCAACTGGAAACTGGGTTTACAAATTTATGAAGTGTCATACAAAATAAAATATAAGAAACATCAGAAACGACAAAGATCCAAAGAGAATGATTGCATATTTCAGGAAATAGCCAAGAAGTAATAGAAATGGACAACGGACACTTACAGATGCCCAGAAGCAACAGAGAAAATGTTGATTGTCTCCCCTTGTCTTGAAGCTTTAAGGTCCTGAATAAAAATGCACAATAAAAGATATCTCTGACACACAATGCAGAACAAAACCACTTAATATAAGCTACAAGCTTGAGTGGAATTAATCTGTAACTTTTAAAGGGAATCAATATTCTCCTAGAATATGTAAAAACATATTCATGATACTATATAAACAGATCAAGTAAAGAAAGATATGCAATTCATTAGCAATAAAAAGATGAATGTTTCTCACATGCATTGGTATACATGTAGTTAGATGTATGCTCACCACCATCAAGCATGCGTTCAGATTGATGCAACCTTTTCAAAATTCAAACCGACCATCTCATCTTCTATTAATTGTGATATCCAGACACGAATCTCAAATGATTCACTTTGAGTGCATAAGATAATACATGCAAGTTTATTGGATAAATCTCTTATAAATTTTTCCCAATCTCTCATTTCTTAATCATTATCTCATTGGAAGGTGGGTCCAGGTCCCACATGTCAGTGGGATGTGAGTAACAAATAAGGGATGACGTCAAAATGCCCCAAATATAACGTGTTTTCACATAACATCAACAGATTTGCAACTCAGAACATCCTTTTATATATTTTTTGTCAAACAGACAAACTTCTTAACAGAGTTCAGCATCCCAAGTGTTCTAGATTTTTATATTGCAATTTATTTTTTTTCTTGAGAAACTGCAACTTCCTTTCAGTGAAACCAAATTAGCAGCTAAACATAATGTATATTTTTTAATGCATCATTATGTATCAGTTCTTGTGTAGTTCCCAAGAACTTATGGGAGGCTGAACTAGACATGTCTTTGCGAAATTCTTTTGTAAAATTACAATGGTGTGATTCTCTATATAGAATTATTAACAGTTTAGAAGCACTTCAAAAGGAAAAAATGGAATCTTGCACCAAGTAAAGCTTGGTATTGCCTTTTCACACTGTTTGCAGTAGCATGCAGGATAGTATACTTAAAGAACTGACATAAGAAATCCTTACAGAGATTTTCTCATCCTTCTTTTTTGATGATGTGTCGCCACTAATGAAACTAGAAGCCCACTTCAAAAGGTTGCTATTCCAGCCTTTGTTATCCTGCATTAAAAATGATTTTAAAGGAAATGTTGTTTAGAGTTTCAAGGATACGTTTGCAACTAAATAAGAAACAGACCATCTTTTCCTGGAAGTGGTTGTCATCATCAGCATTTAATAAGTCCTCGTGCTCTTTTCCTCTTCTCTTTTGCACTTCAATGTGCATAAGTTTGCCCCTTAAGCTATCGATGGCAATGAGTTTTGGAGGTAGCTCATACAGATCTGCACTACGACCAGGAGCCAATTGTAGGTACCATACACCAGGGAAGACTTTCATCTGCCAGTAACCCAAGTTGGCCATGACAAGTGTATCTACCAAGTGTGGTCTACGTTTGGTACCAAGGATAAACTGAAGACCTCTGGGAGGGTCTCGATCCTTTTCCTTGCAATGGCCTGAAGAGAATTTCTTCTGTTGACAAAATAATCCACCAGAACCAAAGAGTTTATATTATCAAATGACTATACCTGTCAAGAGGAGCGCTTCAAGTTCAAACACTGCCTGCAATGTTCTAACATCACCGAGATTCTCCAATAAAATGTTGTCCAAATCATGGCTGATACATAAAAAACAAGCACAAGAAGGTGATGATGCTACACTAAAAATTGCATTTCGGATATTTACTTCATATTTAATGGGTAGCATACATGGCAATGACAGGTTCAACAAGCCAGGGTTCAGGGACATCAATGTTCATCGTAAGTGTTTTCGATAGTGGCATATTTGCGAAGAAAGCTTTAGGTCCATGCACAGAATAATCGGTACTGCTAAAATCGTCCTGCAAATCAAATGGCCAAGTATTATTGTAGGAAATCAGTCGGTAGCTATTGGTCGGTAAATATATGCGGACTTACCATTGACGGAAGAACAAATCTATAATAGTTCTTTAAAGGTAGATCCGCAAGGGAACTCTGAAAATAGTCCATTAATGTTAGCTCTAAAAGCAGGTAGAATTTTCACTAGTGCAAGCTCAAGCATAGAAACAAATCCACCCACCAAGACATAGCAATATGGCTTTAAACAATACAATACAAATAATATTTTCTCTCAATCATAGGCTTCAGAAGAAGATAGTGCTAGCTCATGTTATTATCTACAAGGCATACAAATCGTGCATAGAGATGAACAATTGAAGATTATACAAAAAGGTATGCGAATTGTGCACATAGATGAACAATTCAACTGAACATGATTATCTCAAGATGCAGAACGAACTGACATGAAAACAACTATCATAGAGTTGAGGCAAACTATGAGATAAGTGCAGTGGTTATTACGATAATTTTCATCAGTGTTGAGGAGTGCCGGTGCCATTATGTAATTGAACTTTCAAATTTTTCACTTTCTAATTCATTAGAGAGTATTCACTAAGAAATAAGGCTTGCAGACAATAGCATGAATTACTTAATTATGCCAGCCAACCTCTAGCTACTGAAGTCGGTTGAAATGTTCAAGTGATTGAATTGATAGTAAGTGTAACAACAAAGATCAAACCAACTATATCAAAATAAAAATAACAGAAAAGAAGCACTATAGATTATTAGAGTGCATCAACCAACCAAAGCAACAAATAAGCCAGTTAATTGACAATACAGTTAAAAGACTTAAAGCACTCGGTAGCCTCTACAAGATCAACATGCACTTGTACAATAACTGATTGGCTCACAACGCAGTCTTGAAATTAAAACTTGTAAACAAAAACTACTCAATTACAATGGGAAAATTCTTTCAAATTGCAGATGCAGAATTATATGTTGTAGTGAATAAACATATACGTACAATAGGATTCAGAACAATTCTCATGCTCGGCTGAATCTGTCTCCAGAGAATGCGTAAAAGTGGAGCAAGTTTTTGCCCAGCAGGACTAAGTGGGTCAATGACAGCGTCAATATGAACACTTGAATTCATATTGTTCAGCTTAATTGCACTGCATGGCAGATTGAAACAGAAGGAAATGAGTGCAAACTGTTTAAAGTTAAAAAATTAACATCCAATAATACTCCATGCTTTATGTAGGTTAAACTAAAATCGGTGGTTGGTACTTGAGGTTCAAATATAAGCATAATTAAAGAAATTAATGGGCAAAGTGTGCATCCGATACCATGTCAATGTCCAAAAAAGGCAAGTAAAAATCGAACAGAACAAGTAATAACACATATTTCAGCTGAAAGTTGATGCATGCAAAAATAAAGGAGATTTACCTGTGCTCTGCATGCAAAATTTCAAAATGGGCTCTTTCGGATGGCCTTTCACGCATAGACATTGATGATGCGATCAACATAGCGACGTCGCTGTAGAATTTGCTGCCAACAAAGTACATATAGTAGGATTTCTCAATAAATGAAAGAACTTCGTATTTTTTTTATTATAACCACACCAAATAAAAGTACTTATCAGATCAAATATTTTTTCAATATAATATTGTATGTTTCATTGTCATCTTTAAAATTGGGGAAAAGGAAGGAAAACAGAAAAGGAAAAAACATAGAACTTGTCTCCAGAGCTAATATTCTAATATAAAGAACGAACAGTTGAATAGATAAAGTGTAAGTACAAATATGTACCTCACGTACAGAGCATTTAATGATTTGAAGACACCAATCAGGTTAGACCATAACTAAACCACTACAGAAAGAGCTACAGGAACTAACACATGCGTAACTTACCTTGTCAGGTCATCAGGGTCAACACCTGTCCATTCGATCTCTTCAATTATTTCATAAATGTATTTTGTTCTCAATTCATACTCCATAGACTCAAGCAGGCCTAAATCATCAGTTAGAAATGAATCTCCTTCATTTACAACAAAGACCTGCAAGGTAGGGAATAGCATGGAGTCATAAACAACAGAAGCTGCCTATAAATCAGATTGGAATAACTGTTATCATGAACACAGATTCCCAAAATTGTAAAGTAGTACCACTGTTATACTGCTCGGAGGCAGATAGGGATGGCAATAGCTAATAGGTATTGGTGTATGCGTCTTTCAACAAATAAATGAAGGGGAACACAAAAGCTTACCCGTCCATTGGTAATCACAGCATTGCTGCCAGATTCAAGCCCCAGTTTCCCGAATAAGAAGTCAGACAACTGCACAACCAAAGGAATAAAAGGTGATATGTTTCAGAGCAAATTTGATAAGAAACTGGCAGAAACTTATTAAGAAGTTCTTAACTAAGGGCAGGCAACATTCAAAATGCCTTTTCTTTGTTCCCACTGAAAACTGACCTTTTTGTTGGCAAGTTAAAATAGGGAAGCCTACTGTCTTGTGGGGGAAAAATGAATGGAAAGTTAAACAAGAGTTTTGGTTTGAAAGACTAAACTGGTCCTGAACCAGCAGTGAACTTGTCAGACTAGCCAGGAACAGGTAGATACAACTCTCCAAGGATCTACCTAGGATTACAGTATGCACGTTGTGAAATGAGCCCTGAGTGCATGGCAAGAATGAGCAAAAAGATCAATGCTTGCGCCTTGCATGCAGCCTGGTTTCTGCACGGAGTTGGGCTCAGCTCTTACAGAAATTGAGACAGGGTTAAAGTTTGTGACTTTGTGTTCAACATGGTGCATCTACATTCTTATTTCTAGGTGATCTTCAGGTGCCAAGCAAGACATGAGCCATATGGCTGGATATTTTGTAATTAATACAGCTGTACATCCCATTCAAACCAAGTCGAACTAGCTCTAGCATCCAAAATGGAACTGAATTGGTCAACCAGTCTCGTACAAGAATTAAATTGAATTATCAAAAAAAAGACTTAATGTGTTTCTACGGTTGCCTTTTCCAGCTCAGTTCAAGCTCTTAATGTATGCATTTGTCGAGCCAATTAAAACAGCACATACTAACAATTTAGTTAAAGAGAGACATTCAGAAAAAGGATAGGAAAGCTCAGGTACAGACCTTATCCATTCCTCTGAGGACTGCATTAAGAGAAAAACTTGTAAACCACGCTTTATAATTATCAACAGGCAAGCCAGTTTCAGCAGCTATGCTATAAACCTTTTCCATCATAGTGTTAATCTCATCACTGACCCCGGAAGAGGAAGGCACATGTTGCCCTTCATAAAATTTGCATAGCCCATGCAGGAAGTCCAGTACCTTTTCCTTATAGCTGAGGACAAAAAATTGACCCATCCAAATCAGAGACAAACTAGGTGTATGCAATGTTAAGAGTAAAGCAAACAAATTCTGTATATCTACCCAAAAAGTGAGGAGCAAACCTGAAAGATGAAATGGTTCTATCAAAGATATCCTTCACATGTAAAGTAGGGGATGGATTATCATTGCGGACATAAAGTAGTAGACCAACACGAGCTCTATTCGACCCAGCCATCTAAATCATGTCAAAAGGCAAGATACTATTGTGAGAAAACAACATAAATGGCATTGGAATAGACACGATAGGCAATTTCTGCATCTACCAGGTAACGTATGGCCTCATGAAGCAACTTTATCCCAATCTTCGAAGAAAGATCAACCGCAACTAGATGAGTGACAGGCTTGGCATCATCTGTAGCTGCAGACAGATTTGATAGCAATATGTCAGCACCAACAACCATTGATGATAGATGACAAGGTACAGCCAAAGAAGTAGGAAGCATACTTCCATGAGAGTGTAAATAAGTAATGTCATGAAATGCAGAGTCTCCCTGATGATACGGTGCAACTAGCGAGACAAATCTCTTATTCTCAGTGCTCTTGCCAGTTATCTGAGAAGAAAATTTCTATGGTTAACTAGACCGAAAGCCAACAAACTATATTTTTCAGAGATCTGTGTACTTACCGATGGGTTGTAACGCTTGTAGCTACTTTCTGACAAAAATTTCTCTAAAACATCTGTATGGGACTGGATATGCCCATAATAGACTTGTTCTTGTATCCTAGGAAGCTCATCATTCATAGCATTCATAGTTGCGTCCTTTAAAAAAAAGTATATAACGCATGAAATGGATATCATATTAGTTATAACATCAAAGGCTCTATTCCATTGCTGTGGAGCAAAATAAGAGCACTACCAATGCAGAATAGACTAGTCATTGTTATAGGCCAGCTGCTACCAAAGTTTAAGTTGAATAATTAATTACCTCACTTGATTCATGCACAAGTCCATTCATCAATAGGCAACACTGGAGTTTATACAACCCAAGTTTCTGAACAAAACGAGAACTTTCTTCAGCCTCTTGCTTGTATATGTTCTCTTTTTGCAACTTTAGCAGCACATCTTGAGGGTGAGACTTAGCACTTGACCTGTACATTACCAAATATAAATAGAACAAGGAAAACATGTTAAATACATTTGAACATTTATGTCCAACAAAATATCAAATTCAGTGAATGAGCTTACAATAAGGAATCAACAAATGCCCCTTCAACATGATGAGCTTCCACAGACTCTTCATTATAGTCATCACCACTGTTCCTCGATTTATGTATCTGTACAAGAAAATATCATGGAATTAGAACTATAGGAAATGAAGAACATCTATAGTGTGTAGAAATTGGCAAGACAATTAAACATCTATAATGTACAGAACATGATCATGATTTCACTAGCGATATTTTAGATGGAAACTGTAACATGCCCACTTTAACTATACTATTCAAGGATCAATATGCAGCACAACAATAGACAACTGCCACTACATTCTAACTTCTAAGAGCCATGTCAGACATGTAACTCCATCAACCATTATCAATTTTCTGAAGAAACAAAAAAAAGTAAAAGAAAACTAATCATGAAAGGATATATAAAACAAATTTCAAATTTTACTTCAGATGTAAAACTGGCAAAAGGGTTATTCAGCAAAGTTAGAAGTCAAGCAGGCACCTCTTCCACATTTTTTTTTAGCTCTACCAATTCTGATGAACAGTTTGCAATGATTTTTTACACTATAACTTCGCACAAAACTTAACGCAAATGTCATCACTCATGGAAGCAAGCACTGTATGCTAAAAAGAAGAGAAAATATGCCAAGCTCAAATTCTTTTAGGCATGAAATTGGTCTAGCATACAGAAAAAGGATATATTCCATTGATAATTATGTAGACAATCGATCATGGACACAACCGTGCAGTTGAAAAAAGAGAAGTATTAAAAGATACACTAGTTTCCTTCTTTTGTGGCTGAAGCTGACTTTTCTAGTTTATACATAGGAAATCAAATATGTTATGTTCACTCACATTGCTTAGGAACTGGTACGCGAACTGCATTGAGTATGTTTCCTTGATGTACAAGAATAGCCTTATTATCTGCAAAAAGGGGAAACATGGTGCATCAATTCCTTTTTTGAGGCAATTAAGGTTATAATCCATCACCAGTCAAGACCACTGGGAAATGTGCTGCATCATATTGTACGATGAAGCATATTCATAGATTTCCTTTTTTATGTTCATCAAATGGCCCATGCTGTTACCTTATAGTTAAAATGGCACATAGGACATACTAACTGTAATCTTCTGCTGCTGTGTATCCCTTCCAGTTCAGAATAATTATGTGGGCCTACTAATTACAATATATGTTACTAGGCATCCCTATAATTATAATCTTGTTATGCTGTGAATTGTTAGATGTATTGCATAGCTAGCTGTGTAATTTCTCTATTCTAGAGGGTGTTTTCTGCATATTTGTATATTTACCCATGTATACCTTTGGCCCAGTTGGCCCATGTGAATTGCAAGCATGGAATATTCAACATGGTATCATGAGCTAGGGTTTGGGCTCCTCCCTCCCCGCCGCCACCGCCGGCAGCCACTGTCGCTGCTGTCGCCAACCGCCTCCCTCGCGCGCTCTCCTCCTCCTCCTCCCTCAGCGTGCTCCTCCTCCGCCTACTTCGCGCGTGCCCCGTGCCGCACCAATAGCACTTCCCCCACCTCGGCTTGAGAATCCTCTCCTCCTCAGCTCCTCAGCCCCGGCCTTGGCGTCGCGCCGGCTGCCTCGCAGCTGGAGGAAGAAGCCAGCGGCCTGCTGCTCTCGCGCCGCTGCCGCCTCGCGCTCCGGCTCCCGTCTTCCCCCGGCATCACCGTGGCACGGCGCACCGGCGGCGGCCATGACAACGCTTCAGCCTCGACGCCGCCTCCACCCCTTCGCGCGCCCCTGCTGCTGTTGACCGACCTCCTCTACTCAGCACCAACTGCAGCAAGCCCGTTATAATGGCACCCTCAGGAAAACTAGGTGTCATCTCCCTTCCAAAGCCACCGGCCATCTTCAACGGGCTCAACTTCCGGGAGTATGCATTGCATATGCAAATCCACATGTGCAGCCAGCGGTTGTGGGGCTACCTCACCGGTGATCGGCCTTGCCCGCCTTGCCCCACCTTGCCGGCTGAACCTACTATCCCGGCAGAAGCTGACGAGGATACCAAGCGGGGCCTTCTTGATGATCTTGCCACTGCTATGGAGGCGTACCAAACAGATGTTGCCCTCTACGAGACCTAGTTGGAGGAGGCCTATGCTAAAGCTATTCTAGCTGGGAGCATGGACATTGACATATCGCTCGACATTGCCGGCCTTGCCAGCTCTCAGCTGATGTGGACCCGTCTTTGGCAGCAGTACGAGCCTCGCAACGACGCTATGTTTCTTGCCGTCGTGCATGAGGCTCAGTCTCTTCGTCAGCTCGATGCCATTGTGGATGAGTTCTTTCGCAAGATGTCCGCCGTGTGGCGTCAGATGGACCTGCAGGGTGCTGAAGTCTATCGTACCTGTACCTGTTGCTAGCGCCAGAGGACCCAGACAGAGACCACTCGCCTCTGAGTTCTTAACTGCGGCTTGAGTTTGTTCGAGCTCAATTGCTGACACGATGCCCTCGGCCTTCTTTGTTGGAGGCCTTGCCTAAGCTACGGGCTGAGAAGACTCGTTGCCGTGAGGCCGGGATAGGCGTTACCCCACAGCCCACCTCGTCTTGGCTGCTCGGGGTTCTATCTTGGCTGCTCGGAGTTTGCCCTCTCAGGTCTTGGTTTCTGCCCCAATCTCCCAGCTTGTAGCAGTGCCACCACCTTCACCTGTTGCTGCTGGTGCTCCTAGCGCTCCTTCAGGCATTGTCTGTGGATATTGTAGCAAGGCAGGTCACACTGCAACAGTGTGCTACAAGAAGAAGAGGGATCAGAATAGCCGCACATCCCAAGGCTCTCGACATGGCTCTTCTCAGTCAAGCTCTCAGCAAATCTCGTCCACCTGAGTAGGAGCTCATCAGGCTACTCCGTCGCCTTGCCCACTCCAACTTCTACCTCCACACATGGCTCTGCTGCTCAATGCTCAGGCTTCTAGTACTCCACCACCTCCTTCCTCTTCAGGTATGTTGTCCTCATGGTTCCTCAACTCCGGTGCTTCTTTTCATATGATACCTGATTCCACAAATCTGTCTTCCATGAGTCCTCCTGATACCTCTCTCACAGTTCAAACAGCGGATGGCACATCACTTCCCGTTGTTGGTTGCGGCACCCTTTTTACTTCTTCCTTTCAAGTTCTTATGGTCTCTCATGTTCCTAAGTTAACTATGCAGCTTATGTCTACCGGTCAGATCACTGATCATGGTTGCCGAATCATTCTTAAGGATGACTCTTGTTGTGCAGGATCGTCACACGGGCTCCTGGTGGGGATGGTCTAGGCGTCATGATTCTCAGTGTCTTTAGGAGCTTGATTGGTACATCTCCCTTCAGATTCCATGCTTCGGCGTTAGCTGTTTCATCCACTACCACTTTTGTTCAATGGCATCATCGCTTAGGTCATCTATCTAGTTCTCGGCTGTCCACTCTTGTTGGTAGTGGAGTTCTAGGTCCTGTTTCTGGAGACGCCGCTCTACATTGTACGGGTTGCAAGCTTGGCATGCAGCTGCAGCTCCCCTATCCTTCTAGTGAATCTGAGTCTCAGCGTCCATTTGATCTTGTCCACTCTAATATATGGGGACAGGCTCCCTTCGTTTCGAAAGGCGGCCATTCCTATTACGTGATCTTTATTGATGACTATTCGAGATTTACTTGGATTTACCTCATGTCTTCTCGTAGTCAGTTTCTTTCTATTTATCAGTAGTTTGCCACTATGGTTCGCACTTAGTATGATTCTTCTATACGAGCTTTTCGTGCTGACTCTGCTGGTGAGTACATTTCGGCGGCCCATCGCCATTTTTTAGCTGAGCAGGGAACACTTCCTCAGTTTTCTTGCCCTAGTGCCCATGCTCAGAACAGCGTTGCTGAGTGCAAGCATCATCATATTCTTGAAACTGCTCGTGCTCTGATGATCTCGCATCTTTCTCCTCACTTCTAGGCTGAGGCTGTTTTTCTCATTAATCGCCAACCTTCCTCTGTTCTTCATGGTTGTATTCCCTATAAGTGCCTTTTTGGTACACCTCGATACAGTCATCTTCGGTGCTTTGGTTGTGTTTGTTATGTCCTTCTTCCTCCTCGTGAACGTACCACCAACAACTCCCCAGGGGCCCCATTGAGTGTGTGTTCCTTGGCTGATAGCACTGAGCCATAAGGGTTATCGTTGCTATGATCCTGTTGCTCGTCGTTATTGAAGGATATCTCGTGATGTCACGTTTGCGATCCCTCGTCCATTACTATCCCGCTCTTCTACCTATTTGACCAATCTCCACCGTCTAGTCTATCTCCTTTCTGACTCCTGATTGGTCCTTTCCTTCTCCACCACCTCTTTCATCTCCATCGCCACAACTTCCTTTGGTTTCTACACCGCCTCTACCACCATTAGGAGCACCATCCCCCACACCGCCGTCACCATCTCGAACCCCTTCGGAGGTTCCCCCCGATCTCACCTTTTCCGCTGCACTACTCTCGTCATCTGCGACCTCCTGTAGTTGAGTTATCTTCTCCCTCCATCCTTGGACCAATTCCCATTCCTCGATATGATCTTCGTGATCGTAGTACCATCCGACCTGAGCCTAAGTATGGTTTTACAGCTTAGCTACGGTTGAGCCTGCATCTTATCGAGAGGCTGTTGTCCACCAGGAGTGGCAGCATGCAATGGCTGAGGAGGATTGCTACCCTTAGAGCGTACCCGGACTTGGATATTGTTCCTATGCCTGCTCATGTCACTCCTCGATCACTTGAAAATGGTGTATAAGATAAAGACTTGCTCTGATGGCTCTCTTGAGCATTACAAAGCTCGTCTTGTGGCTCGTGGTTTTCAGCAAGAGCATGGTCGTGACTATGGATGAAACTTTTGCTCCCGTTGCTCATATGGCCACCATTCGGACCCTATTAGTTGTTGCCTCTATTCATCAGTGGTCCATTTCCCAGCTAGATGTCAAGAATGTTTTTCTCAATGGTGAGCTGCGTGAGGAGGTCTACATGCAGCCACCTCCAGGGTATTCTATCCCTAATGGCATGGTTTTCCGTTTGCGACGCTCTCTTTATGGTCTTAAACAGGCCCCTCGTGCTTGGTTTGAGAGGTTCTCATCTGTTGTCACTGATATTGGCTTCAAAGCCAGCAATCATGATCCTGCTCTCTTTGTTCACACTTCTCGTGGTCGAACCCTTCTCCTTCTATATGTTGATGACATGATTATCACTGGTGATGACTCTGAGTTCATTGATCTTGTTAAGAAGCGTCGTAGTGACCAGTTCTTGATGTCCAATCTAGGTCCTCTCAGGTACTTCCTTGGGATTGAGGTTTCTTCTACGTCTTCTGGCTTCTACCTCTCCCAAGAGAAGTATATTCAAGACCTCCTTGCTCACGCCGGTCTCACTGATCAGCACGTGGTTGACACTCCTATGGAGCTTGGGGTACATCTTCGTCCCACTGATGGTGAGCCTCTTCAGGATCCCACCCGCTACCACCACCTTGTTGGGAGTCTTGTCTACCTCGGTGTCACTCGCCCTGACATTTCTCACTCGGTTCATATTGAGTCAGTTTGTTTCTGCTCCTACTCAGCTCCACTACGCCTATCTTCTTCGAGTCCTACGATATCTTCGTGGCACTGCCTCTCGTCGCCTTTTCTTCTCTCGCTCCAGCTCCTTGTAGCTTCAGGCGTACTCTAATGCAACTTGGGCTAGTGATCACTCAGATCGTCGTTCTCTCTCCGCTTACTGTCTTGGTTCCTCCCTGATTGCCTGGAAGACCAAGAAGCAGACTACAGTATCCTATTCGAGTGTGGAGGCTGAGTTGCGAGCTATGGCAGCCTTGACAGCTGAGATCACTTGGTTGCGTTGGCTCCTGGCGGATTTTGGAGTTTTTCTCTCCACTGACTCCCCTTTTTTCGGATAGCACTGGTGCAATCAGCATTGCTCGGGACCTAGTGAAGCATGAGCTCACCAAGCACATAGGTGTTGATGCTTCATACATGCGCTCGTAGGTGCAAGATGATGTTGTAGCTCTTCAGTATGTCCCTTCGGAACTTCAATTAGCAGATTTCTTCACGAAGGCCCAAACTAGAGCTCAGCATAGCTATTTCCTCTCCAAACTCAGTGTCATTGATCCACCATGAGTTTGAGGGGGGGTGTTAAATGTATTGCATAGCTAGCTGTGTAATTTCTCTATTCTAGAGGGTGTTTTCTGCATATTTATATATTTACCCATGTATACCTTTGGCCTAGTTGGCCCATGTGAATTGCAAGCATAGAATATTCAACATGAATCATCCTGTCAATAGAAAACATGGGCCATATGCACCACATATACACATAATGGTAAGTCACGAAAAATGGAACTACAAGAACATGGAGGTTGCAAGGACGTGGTATGTAAATGTTTATTTATCAATAGGAAAAAAGAAAATAGACCACATAGGCATCTGACTAACATAAAATGTATATTACTACCTCTGTCCCAAAACGAATGCAATTCTGGCTATGCACCTGGACAAGGGTATGTCCAGAATTGCATTCTTTGTGGGACAGAGGTAGTACATTTTATGACACCCCTTTAATATTGTATAATGTAAATGTATCCTTGATTCCTTAGAGCATTAGTAGTATTTAATGAAAATAAAAGAAAAATAACTCAACTAATTATAATGCAATACCAGTTCCATGCTCTACACATCAAACGAAGATCTCAAGAAATCAAAGTAAATTAAAAAAATGATTACCAAAATAGCAATATCCTCCTCGATCTTAGACCCATCATTTACTGGAAGATTGCCATCATTTTCTTCAATAACACTAATAAGCCTTGAAGAATACATTATGATGCCAAACCTTATAGGGACACTATCTTGGTATAGAGATAGAACCATGTCAATAGTCTGTAAAGATTTAAAGAGAAATGGCAACACTGTACTCAGTTAGAAAAAGGTTCCAGCTTAAAAAGTGAATAACGACAAAAACAGAAAATTGGAAGGTAAGAGAGAAACTAGCCTCTGCACCACAGGCTGAAGCAGGATCAAGCACATAAACAGCATGGAATAGATTTTTGCGGATGTAGCGCATCTGACCAGGGAAGACTGGCATCAATAGCTGCAAAGGAAGAAGAAACAATTAGTAATAGTAATTAATTAAGGTAAAATATGGCGTAGTTGTGCCATACAATTTAACCAGGAAATGCAGAAAAGAGAACACAAACAACCAATGTTGAATAGCATATGCAAAACCACTTATTTTTAGAATTCACATGTATGATCAACGAGAATTTTTGTAGTAGTACAAACTAAAAAACATTTAAGATATGTTGTTGACATATATCAACCATGCAAAGCTAAGTTTGAGAATTAATAGTGAACCCACCATACCAAAACAGGATATCAGTGTTGTCAAACAAGATATCTTTTTCATAATGATTATAAGAATGTATTCTTAGTTCTCTAGTGTTCCTAAAGCCATGGAAATAGAAGGTTGTAGTCCCTCATTTGACTTGGCACAGCAAAGCAACATTCTAATGACAATCTTATTTCAATGGTGTTAATAAAAAAGAGAAAAGAACAAAACCTCATTGATGTTGCCTCTCCACCTTTTATATAACGCATCTTCCTCCAAGTTATTAAGATAATGAACATGGGAAGACCGGAAGTCAACACGGAAAGAGTTAGACTCTGTTGGTGGAGCTGCTGACAGGATCTTGTGGACAGCACTTTCAGGAATCTAGTAGGCATTTGACATTAATTACGAAATAAGTTACCCCCATAAGGAAGTAAACAAAAATGTATCCCCTATAATCAAATGGGACAAGAGAAAAATAATAATTTTTAGGCAAATATGTTTGGTGCAGGATTTCATTACTAACTACTAGACATCATGGTCATTATGCTCACAACATGGCAGTTCACACCATAAATATCCAACATTGTAAGAGATTAAGAATTTAATAAATAACAATGATCATAAAAGAAGCAATTACAAATGAATATGTTATTTGAGTATAGCCAAGAAATATCATCCATCTAGTATATGCTACAGTTATACAGCATTTCATACTTAGGCTTTGCATTTCACCAAAAGAAGTTGTCAAACTAGTTTTTTTCCAACAAGTTCCAGTTATCCTATACTAGTAGACAGGTGTTCATGCATTCCTCATAACGGCGATGTTAAGAATAACAATCACCAAAAGTAATTCTCTTGGAAAAAGCCAAGGACAACCCAGAAAACATGTTTAATAGCACATTTATCAAAATTCACCTTTAGTTTCACGAACTGATCAGCCAGAGATAATTCCTCATGGACCATATCCATTAACCTGTCAGATAAACCATAATCAAATGTGTACTCTGTTAGTTAAATATGATATTAGTCAGAAATCTGGTAACAGTTTTAACATAGACGAATTACTAAAGTTAGCAAAGCTACTAAAGTTAGCAAAGCAGAGTTAGGTTCCCAGAAATATGTACTCTATTAGTTAAATATGCAAATTTAGAGTTCAGGAAATGTGAGGAACTGAAAGAAGTGAGGAATGCGATAAACGTGATGCAGCATAAGGTATTGGAGGAACCTCTCCAATGTGCTGATATATAGATATAGCACAAAATGTTGAAGGAACAACTTCAACGTGCTAGTAGATAACGCCCTAAGGGCAGTCCAAAGCTCAAAAGAAGATCTAATCCAAGATCTGAAATAGGAACATCTAGTTCTACTGATAAGGTAGCAAACAAAAGAGAGTTACAAAACTAGAGGGCATTGCCTCTATTTATAAGCTACAAAGCCTTGTACAACTCATATACAACTAATATGACAACCTGTCACAAAGCTCCCGGATCGATGGATCGAGGAACGTGGGACACCGTCTTCAAAAAACATGGTACGATAGGAGTATACTTCTTCGGAACGTTGGTTAGGGATGTGGGTCAAGAACCAAAAACTTTCAGGATGATGATCTGGGATGGGATGAGGATCACCAAGGACTGGACTGAATAAATATAAATTTCAGGGCTAGTATGAAAGAAATCAACTAAATGACGGACTTTTCGTAATATTTATAGAGTCCAAGGACTAAAATGGAAGATGACAGCAGATATTTATCAATCCATCCACATCCCTAATCCTGTCGTCGCCGTCGCCCGTTTCTCCACCGCCTGCTCGCCCCTGTTCCCCTGCCGCCCGATGGCGATAGCCCCCTCCCCCGATCGCCTACCTCCATCCCCTCTCGCTTCCCTCTTCCCCTGCCACCACCACTCATCCTCAAGCAACGCTGGCCATCGGGCACGGTCGATCCGGCGACGGTGCTGTCTAGGTCAGCTCTTTTCATTCCTCCCCCTTCCCCTGCTGCCGCTGCTCCTCGTGACTACGGAGTATGGACTACCACCGCCGCCGCTTCTTCCAGGACACATCCCGTCCACGAATCCTGAGACGTCCTGCATCAACCCCGTCTCTAAACCAGGGACGAAGTTCCCAGGACCAGGAGCACAGGCTCGTCCCACGATCCCGGTAACAGAGGTGACAACTAATAGCCGCTAGATGAAAACTAAAATATTACTCATAACAACTCATGTACTACTAGTTGCACCTACTACATTACTCGATGACAACTCATAAGTGGATTCTAGTGTTTTCATGACATAAGCAATGAGATCACAATTCTTCTTCCCTAAGCTTCTCTCTTCTTGAAGCATGTATTAGAGTTCAAAAGATTCAACTTGACTTCTTCTTAGTAGCAAAATCCAATTTTACTTGTAACACTAGATAGTTTATGAAGTGGTCATGTGATGTCCCTCATCAAAATGCTAAATTGTTATGTTTGGACAATAAAAATTTGTTTGGCCCACTGCCAAAATTAGCAAATACCTTGCTCCTACATGAGCAAACAGATTGAGGAGAAAACTCTCAAACAATGTGATGCACTGGATATTTGCAACATGCGTAACTATAAAACTGATTGGACTTTTATCTTCTTATGCATTCAGTGACTAACTCCATATAAAATCCGTATTATGTTATTGTTCTTCTCAACAATCTCTCTAGTCAGCTGTTGAATTGTAGAATATTCTTTCATTGTAAGTTTACAACGCCATTTGCTCTGTAGCATGTTTTCTAACAACAGGTAGTGTAGAGGAGTTAATTGCAAAGTGTTATAGAATACAGTGATTCACACCAAAGCCAAGTGTAGAGGAAATAATCCACTTTGGTGTGCATCAGACAAGAAGCAATCTGCTAATTTACTTGGCTAATAAAAGTGAGAAAACATAATAAATAATCAGAAACATTGTTATCTCGGAAATACAGTGGAACATACAGGTAAAGATCAAGATCCTCAATATTAATCAAAGCACCATTCAAAGCCATCAATGACTTGCCAGGTGGAACCATTCGCTGATTTGCAATTATTTCATCCTTGATTGAATTGTCAAGCTGTACAAACATGAAATTGTCATTAATATTCTTCATGTAGAAATAGTTCATATGAATATATTCAAAAACAAAATTTTCATCTCCCCAACAAAACATTTACATAACCAACAGTTCATTGCTTACGAGCACATCTGGACATCTAAAGGGAGCTCAGAAAAGATATCCACCTTCATCCGTGACAGTGACGAAACTATACTGGGAAAATTTTGATTAATTTCCTGCATTGACTGTAAAGGATCCAATGCATGGAGGATTCTCTGTGCTGTCTGATGACCCAAATCTGAGGTATGGAGAATATCACAAATTAAAAAGGCACTCTTATACCATTGAATAATAAAATGTTAGGAATAAAAATATAATCATGAGGAAGCGTCAAGAATGCTCATCAGCTAATCACAACACTACCTTTGAGTTCCCATACTTCAAGTGTGTCAGATACTGTTGATGACAACAGATAATCCCTGAAGGACATTATCTCAGCATTTAACGCTGGCTTGCGTTCCTGGATGCACAATGAGGGAAAAAAAATATTATCAATATTATCTATTTGTGCATCACATGGAAGTCCACGTAGTTAGATTTATTGGCTGAAAGAAACAGACCAAAATCTTGGAAAATATAAATCCTCTGACTTCTTGATTGAGGTCTTCAGTCTTAGGATCTTCCAGAGCAACACCTGGGAGGGGAAAATACGGTTTATTCAGTATTTCAAATAAAATATGCAATAAAGTTCTGGTTTTCATGATGTCAAGAACGCATAATCCACCCAACCAAACTGAAGGGAAATATAATTCCTTATTGACTAGTTTATTGATTTATTTCAGATAAAAGGATCTGGTGCAGATTTACTTGAGAATTTCGTAACAGGTTTTACTTTCTTAATGTAAAACAAGGGCAAGGAGTGCACGCTCTGTTGCAGATACAATGCCTGGGAGAGTTACCCTTCTTTATAGCAGTGTCATCCATGGCCTTGTATTCCATGTTCTTGAGGGCAAGTTCCACACCATAACCACTCAAAGTGACAGCATCTACAGCACCAACAGAACCACAGAAGCTAGAAGTAGCCTGGCATCCAGATGGCAGGACCTGGCGCAGAGCATATCTTACTTTTCCCTAGAAACAACATGTAATGCATATTAGAGAGCTACAGCAAAGGAAAATATGTGTGATGGAGAAAAGATATAGAACCAAAGCAAGAAGCAATAGCCAAAAAAAAAACAGTAGAGGTTGACAGCAACTCTCTGTTCCACACAAAATATATAGGTGGTTGTGATACATTTCGAAATAATAAAAGAAAGAGTTCAAGAATCATGAGCAAATGAGAAAGGAAATTTAATACGCAATGCCCTTGTATGTTAACGTTATGGCCCTTATCTCTACTTTCTAGAGTTCATCGTTTGCTCAGGATCTCATACGGTCTGATACATTGGAGAACGGTCAAAAGTATGTTACCTGCTTTGATGCTTCTGCCAGGTGAACATGCAGCTCTTTGAAGCATTTTGTCCCAAAAGCCCCATAAAATATAGCAATTGGAGCAGTAATATTTGATTGAGGATATATATGGTCAAAGTCAAAGAGTTCAGGTTGTTGAGTGGAGTCCACAGCTCTGTTCAACAAATATTCTCAGTTTCCCATATACAGCCCTAAACAAAGAGATCAAACAAAAAAAAAAGAATAGAAGATACTTACAGTTTGCCCAAGCCATCAAGCCATTTGCGTAGATCAGCTGAGTTGGATAATAGAGCACTCCCCGTGTCTACCCAGCAGCAAGTTCCTTTCACAGCCTCATGAAAATTTTCCCCAGTACTATGACCAGAGATTTGCTCCAAAGTGCCATATTTAACAGGAACAGAGGATAATGACTCCTCTGCAAGCTGCTTGTAGAGCACTAACCTTGGCGATGCTGACCGAAGGGTAAGCGAGAACTCAAAAATTGAAGCCAGTGGCTCACTCAGAAGTGAGCGGGCATCCTCAACAATCTTCTGTACACAACATTTGGCTGTCAAACATTCAGATGCCTTATCGAGTTCCTTCCAATGGTCAATAAAATCCCAAAATAGATCCTTCCATTCTTTGGAAAGCAGTTCACTAACAAAAGAGAGAGCATAAGATATATTAAGTACCTCTTGGAAAATAACAAGTAACATTAACCAAGTAATACCACTGCTGCAAAATGTTCATATACAAGTAGAATGGTTATTGTTACACGAAAAGCATATAGCTTAAAGGGAAACAGTATTTATTTGCATCCACCAGCATTAGTGGTTACAATGAATATGTATTCATTAATTAGATATATTTGTAAATATGGGGGTTCTGTAGCATTTGAGCTAATACACTGGCTTGTCCAGAGCACCATAAAATCAGTAGCAGCACAGAATTTGAGTATACATAATAGCACTTGAGCTTGTACAGAAATTACTGGGATTGCAAAAACGATCACCCCCCTCCAAGTATAGTGTCATTATTCCTAATATGAACAACTTGAGACTAGTCCAATATTTAGAATAAGATTCAATTTCACACAAGCAGTGAAACAGCCACAAAATTCAAAATGCAGAACAATAGAGAGCAGGCAAAAATTAACATGGTACCAAAACCTCATAAACCTACAATTTTGCTCCAAATAATTTCATAATTTAAGAAGATTCGATTCCGCAAAATCACCGGATTTAAACATAGGAACAGTGTATTGGTGGCCAATCAAAATTCAGAATCTAGGTGTGTCTCAATGTAAAAATCCCGTTCCACATCACACTAGTAGAGTAAAATTTGATGTGAAAAACAGGAGTCTAAGCACGGGCGTGTTTTCTACTTGGGTCGGCTCTATTTTTTTTAAAAAAAAAGCATCAACCGAATGGCTCGCTCGCAGTTTTCCGATACGCCAGGTTCTAGATGCTAGACCCTCACATATCAAATTCAATTAAAAAAACTAATCAAAGTCAAATTAACATCTCCCGACCAAACAGAGCCACATACACCAGCAAATCGAGCAAAACAACGCGCTCACCTGGCTTCGAGCAGCAGCGGCGTGCCGGCCCACTTGGCACGGAGCGCCACCTGCACGTTCTTCTGCCGCCGGACCTCGGCCGCGGAGCCGCCCGCAGCGAGCCCTGCCACAAGCACCACCGCTACCAACGCCGCCGCCGGAACCCGAGATCGGGCCCCATTCGCCGCCGCCATGGGGAATACGGAGACGCGCACCCCGCCGATCCGGATCCCTCCCGCCGCGCCGCTCCGATCCGACAGGCTACGCGGTGGCCACTAAGCCCTGCATCAAGAGGGATCCGCGTGGGTTTTTGGGCGGCCTGGCCGCCGTCGAGATGCGGAGCGCGAGTGGGGGGAGACTCCACCGGAGACTTGGAAATGAGTGCCGAGCGTGTGGGCCAGATCGGATGGGCTTATATTAGAGAAGGCAGCACCATTGGATCAACGATGGAAGGCATCAAACGCCACCTGTATTTCTGGCTGACGTGGCTCAACCTGGTGTCAAGAAAGTATTCAGCTTTCATATATTTAGATAGACTAGCTAAGTGTTTGTGTATTGCAATGGAAAGAAACGATGAGAATGTTGAACAAATAAAAATTGTGGTCCAAAGATGGTCGAGTGAGGCAGTGGCGTGGAATGAGAGAGGAGGTGGTCGTTCGACTACAGAGGAAGGCGGCGGCGTGGAATGAGAGAGGAAGTGGCCGTTCGACTGCAGAGGAAACGGGCAAATTGGGGAGCGGGAGTGGGTATATTATTGTGATTCAGATCCAAATTAGTAGATACATTAATTCAAGTATCTACGCTAAGCTACTCATTGAAGAAATTTATCCAAACCAGTAGTTGAAATGTATTCGCAAAGCTATGGATTTTTTTTGAGTTAACACATGTGCCGTACACATGGATAGTGAGGTCTAGGGTTGCTATATTAGGTGATAAAAATGAAAAACGAAAGTGAAAATAGTTAAAAGTGGGTGAACCGGTCAAAACCTTAATAAAAATGGTTGAACCAGTCAAACAACTCAAACTAACTATCATAGCTTGGACTCGGCATTATTTGGGCAATACAAAGAGCTAGTCGGGTCGACCATGCGGTTGAGTCGAACCACAAGTGCATAGTGCCAACGGGCACCGTTCAATTTCCTTGATTCAACTGAGGTGAGCAGAGGGAAGGTTATAAAATCATTGTCATGATTAATATTTCGTGATGAACAATTGGCTTTGTAAATGATTTATTTAATAAACATTCGTTAAAAAATATAAGTGGATGTTGGCGTGAGTGTGTGTGACTAATGTCAGTCAAGTTAGTCTATCAAGTTTTGGGGTTCTTTTATTTCCGCTAAAAGATTTGGTTGTTTGTTTTTTCTACCATCCACCCCCTTCTGATAGGCTTGGTTCTTGTGTTCAATCCTACAGAGGGCCAGCACTTGAGCATTGGTTCCGATGATGGAACTGTGCCGGGATGCATGGCTCGGCTCGCCTAAGGGAGGCGCAGCCAGTGCAGGGAATGGTGGAAAAGGTAGAGAGCAGTACGGTGAAGCTCGGGATCAGTAAGGAAGCTTTGGTGCTGGGATCTCTACAACCACGACAAGGCAAAACGTGTTCCTAGAGGCAAGGAACCCGTTTTCAGTATCGTTGTACGTGGAAGTAGAGCAAGGTGATATGGATAAGGTGGAACAGATCTAGAGAAAAACTTTGGTGGCTCGCTGCGCGATGGAAAGAGTAGGGAAGTGAGGAAAACCCTCACTGCTCCCGGCGATGTTGAAGGTGTGGTGGGTTAGGGAATGGTACCATTTGGGTAACTCCATCCTTTTATTTTAAGCTCTGCTCCCGAAAAGAGAAAGGAGACCGAGATCGGGCAGGGTTATTCTTGGTTTTTCCAAGGAAGGTCTGATTTTGAGAACGTGAACATGAACCGTAGGCCGAATACCCACACAATCTCGATGGGGACAGAGATGGTGTGTAGTGATGGATCGGGTCATTGGCCGAAACGATATCTTGACAGAAACTGAGGAGTGAGTTCAATGGCTCGATTCTAATATGACCTGATTTCTGGAACGGACCATCTGGTTTTAGGTCACGAAGGACATTTCAAGACATATTTTCTTTCGGGTCATTGCAGAGAAACAATACTTGTGATGGACCCATGAACATATAAATATTACAATTACATGGAACATATGGTAATAGCCACTGTACATCACATGTCAAAACATCACGCCCAAAACGGACACTTGAGTTTCTATTGTCTCAAAGTCATTAAACATACAATGTCTACATCTTAGATCATAATTATTCCAGTATACTCTACTTTCTAGCGTCCGAAAATTTCCGTTACCGTGCCATGATATTTGCACCCTATTTTCCATATGAATAACGCATAATAGGCAATTAGCTCTTGCGCTTGCAAAATTAATAAGTTAGTATGGCTCAAGCACATGACGTAGCAAGAAGCATATCAATTATCCTGGTGATGCAGTGAACTAAAAAAAGAAAAGAAAAAAAAACTGATGATGTAGTGAGCTAAAATGTTACTCCTACTCCAGGACCATCCACAGCACCTGCTTCTGTTGCAATATTGGAGTTGGCAAAGCGCTCATAAGTATCCACCCTAGCCCCCAAAAATAGTTCAAATGAGCATAAGCAAAGCAACAGCTTGTGACGAGTCAAGTAATTGCAAATAAATCTGTTACTCTAACCAAATTTGATGACGTTGGGGCAGAATCAAGATGAAATTTGGCAGGAAAAGAAATATACAAACTCAAACCCCAGCTGAGTCATCCCAACTCCCAGCAAACAACAACAGTGCCCAATTCACGTGAATTGCAGAACAGGTGTGGATGTGTCAAGGAGGCAGCTATTGGGGAAGAAAGGATTGGTCAAGTTGTGCGATATGATGCGACCAACCTCCATGTCGCGGGCTCGCGGCAGTGTGGCTGGTAGCGCTGGATACAGGAGCCTGCCCGGCGGCCTGTAAAAGGTCGAACCAGAGTTGGTTTATGGCGATGCAACCGAGTGTGCTCGGCCCACACATGCATGCGGACAATTGAACGGATAGGCGGACAAAATCTGCGTGCCACATAGGGACTCTCAGAAATTTTACTGTTACTAATTTAATTTTTTTTAATTTATAAAACTAATTTTTAATTTTCTTTTTTTTATAAAAATACCCTCTTGCCGCCGTGGGCCAGGGCGGTATTTAAAAACCGCCGTGGCCCAGGGCGGCAATTGGCCGGGTCCACGATGGCGTCACCAGGCCGTGATGGCGTTACCAGGCCTGGCCGTCAGCGGGGGCTAACGGCGTGGGCCGCCGTTAGCCGGGGGCCATGTGGGCTTGCCGCCGTGGCCCAGGGCGGCGAATGCCTCACGGGCCCCCTATGAGACCGGCAAAACTGTAGGGGGCAGAATGCAAATTTGCATTCGCCGCCCTGGGCGAGGGCGGTTTTTAGCCATTCGCCATCCTGGGGAGGGTGGTTTTTAACCCTCCCCTATAAAATCCCTTCGCGCACTCGCCTGCGCGTCATTTCCTCCTTCTGCCTCCAGCGTTCGTTCGATAGAGCTGAGGCAAAGGAGGAGCAGTACAGCGGCGAAGCCCTCATGGATTTTTAAGCTGAACCCAGATATTTTTTGCTCTCCCTCTGTCATGTAATCAATTTTTTAGACAAGTGTTAATTAGTACTAGACGCGTAGTGTAATACCTGACATAGTATGAAAATATTAGCGGTTTGGCATAACCATCGTTAGTGTTAAATTTATTTGACCGTACTAGAAGAACATAGCGGACAGGTAGTAAATTGTAGATATTTTAGAAATAAATATACTCCGCCATGGCCATCGTTGGTATACGTCATTTCGACACGTTAGATAAACCTAGCATATAACTTTATTAGCGTCGCTGGGTTAGTTTGTAAAATGTAGAAACGGTAATGGTTTGACTCATACCTATAGCCTTTTTATGAAACGAATATTGATTAGTACAGATTAATAACTACAGTGAAAATATTTTTTGTCAACAGAAATGACAAATAGAGTTGCATTCGCGATATATCACGGTGAAGGAAATGTCAGAGAAGGACAATATAAGGTAGATTTATCGGAGTTCAACGTAGCACAAAAGGGAATTATAGCTCCAGCTGAGAGAAGTTTTCGTGGAGTTTACAATTGGTTAATGAGGGGATTCGGAGTAGATCCTTAAGTAAATGCAATTACGGTGTACGCACTGGTTAGCTGGGCTATGGAAGGTTTTTGGTAGGAATTGATGCCAATAGATTCGACAGCCAACTAGGTATTTTTTGTGGAGAGTGCACTGCAACGAGGATGGGCACCTAGCATCCTAGTGGTAGTGCATGACAGGGTCAGCATTGATCAGGCTGGTCCAAGTACAGCGGAAGGGCCCGATGAAACAGGGGAGCAAAATGAGGCAGAACACGAGGGTGCCGGAGAGGAAGGAGGCCAAAAAGACATGAGATCGGGGGGTTTGCAAATGAAGGGGAGAGACACCCAGGTCTAGTACAGGAGATGAAAATTGAAGACTCAGAACCTGAGAATGTGGAGGATGATGATTCTTCGGAGGATGATGTATACCCTGCAGAATGGGACAACGAGGACTTCTCCGGACTCGTTGTCTCAGAGGGGCACACCGTGCCATGGGAGTATCAGCAGAATGAAGTGGTGCAAGGCGCTAAATACGCCAAAAAAGTACAGTTGACAGAGGTTGTGAAGATATGGGCGGTGTCACTTGGAAGGGAGTTCTGGGTATCAAAGTCCACCAGATCAGTGTACGAAGTGAAGTGTGCAAGTTCAAGCGATGGATGTCCAAGGAGGATGTACGCATCTAGGAAGAAATATGACGACTATTGGTCCGTGTCAATCGTGACGGAGCACAACTGTCATCTTCCGGGTGTTCAGAAGTACCACAGGAACATATCATCTGCATTCATCGCTTCAGAGCTGTATTATGCTGTTGTGGAGAACCTCCGGTTCGAGTCCAATGGCAATTATCAGGCGCATCGAGGAGAAGTACAAGTACACCATTACATATGCCAAGGCATGGAGAGCCAAACAGAAGATAATTGAAAGGAGATTCGGTAATTTTGAAGTTTCGTACAATAATTTGCCTCGCCTACTGAAAACCATCTGTGCGAGGAATCCTAGCAGCTACTCCGAAATCAAAACTTTCCCATCGTTAGCAAATTCTGGGCAGAGCGTCCTTCAGCGGGCCTTCCTCTCTCTGCAGGCGTGCATGTTTGTATTTCTTCATTGCAGGCCCATTCTCTGCATCGACCGCACGTTCCTAACTGGAAAGTACAGAGGGCAAATGTTGACGACAATCGGAGTAGATGGGAACAACCAAGTGTTGCCCGTGGCCTTTGCCTTCGTTGAGAGCGAGAACACAGAGAGTTGGTACTGGTTTCTGAAGCTGGTTAAGGAAAAGGTGGTGGGGATGAGGCCAGATGTATGTCTCATACATGACCGTCATGCAGGGATGCTGCGTGCAATTGAGGAGCTGCGAAACAGCTGCGCAGACAAGGGATACCCTCTGGTGTAGGAAGATGTAAAGAGCAGATGGTGCACGCGTCATATGGGCGCAAACTTTTATAAGCAGTTTAGAAACAAGGAGCTGATAGCCATGTTCAAACGTTTGTGCGCCCAGAATCAACAAAAGAAGTTCAATGAGCCGTAGAGGAGACTTGATGAGCTGACAGCCAAACATAGAGGTGAGAGTTCTGCAAGACCCGCAACTAGAGGTGTTGACGGCCCTGAAGCTCTAGGTACACTTCCCACCGATGACGGTACATTCAGAAGGAGGCCCGGTTCCTCGGTTAGCAGATTTTCGCAGTGGATCGAGCATGAGCCAAAGGAGAAATGGGCATTGCTGTACGATGAAGGTGGAGCAAGGTACGGCATAATGACGACGAACCTTGCAGAGGTCTACAACTGGGTCATGCGTGGTGTGAGGCAACTCCCCCTTGTTGCCATCGTGGAGTTCATCCTACATGGAACACAGACGTACTTCCACGACAGGTGCAGACAGAATGGCCCATCTATGGCCGATGGAAACCTTTGTTTCAGCACAAAAATGACAGAGTACCTTGATGAGAAATGCAAGAAGGCAAGAGAGTACCGAGTCCGAGTACAGGGCACACGAGAGCATAGATTTGAGATATTGTGTGCCGACAGGTCCAAGCGTAGCATATTCGCCAGGAAACCTGTGCAAGAGTGTGTCCTAAAGAAAGATGGGACATGCAAGCGCTCCTGTCAGAAACCAAGCTTGTACCACAAGCCCTGTTCTCATGTCATTGCCGCTTATGGGGAGTGCGGCATTAATGAACGCCAATATGTGTCTCCGTACTTTAAAAAGGAAGCAATCATGTATACATGGAGTACCGAGATTTTTGGTTTTGGCATCGTCGGCACTTTCACTGAAGACACAAGCCCAGTTTATTTCATTCCTGACCCGACGAAGGCAAGGAACAAGGCAGGCCGCCGTCGGACACGGAGGATTCGCAATGATATGGACGAATCCGAGACCGGCGCTAGCGCTAAACGTTGCAGTAGGTGTGAAGAGGATGGACATACCTACAAGAAGTGCACGAAAGACGCCGAGGCCCCAAGTGCAGCGGAAGTTTCTATGGAAGGATCAGCCGTCGACGGAAGGCGGCCAACTAGGGAAGGCACTACTGATAGGCAGCGTCATCGCAGACGTCCTCGTGCACCTTCAGGTTATGTTGCGTAGTATAGCCGCTGGCCTTTTAAAGGTACTTTGCTGTCTGTTAATTTTCTGACTGTAATGCACTATGTTTATTTGAGCTAATCCGTTCCGCTTCTTTTTCCTTGCAGGTATGGACTACCAGACGCCTCAGCTGCTGGATCACGGCACCGATCAGACCCATCGGTCGTTTCTCTCGGTGGTGCAGAACCTCCAGCTCAGTACCTTACGTCCTCGACCTTCTAGGCGACTCCTTTCCGTGGACCCTCGGTTCACGACTAGGTACGTACGAACGTTGTACTGTGAAGCTGTATATGTGAACTTGCTAACTTGCTTTGTTTTGACTGTCAGGTTGCGGGAGGCAGGCCTTCTGCCGCTGTGTAGGCTGGTAGCAGCCGCAGTGGACCCGAATGACCCGGCGAAGAAGTGGGGTATCGACCGGTCGCTGATCACAGCTCTTGTGGACCGGTGGAGACCGGAGACGCACACCTTCCACCTCCCATGCGGTGAGATGGCCCCCACGCTGCAGGACGTCAGCCTCCTCCTTGGGCTGCCTCTAGCCGGCGATCCGGTGGGCCCAGTTAACGGGCTCCAGGCGTGGCGAGAGGACATCCTGCAGCGGTTCGCCCCGATTCACCGTGCTCCGAGGCTTCCCCTCGTCGGCGAGATCTCCCCGTACACGCTTGTGGGCCCCCCCCTCAGGCTTGGGTACTGAGCTACACGGTATGAATGCTTTCTTGTTATTTTATGTTCGTCCTTCAGTCCGTACTAGAATTACAGTGTCAACTTCCTTATATGTTACTGCAGTCTGATCAGCTAGACCCGGAGGCCGACGCGTACTCACTGCAGAGGAGCCTGGAGGCGTACCTGTTGTGGCTGTTCGGGTGGGTGATGTTCACCAACTCGCACGGCCACGCAGTCGACAAGGGCTTGATCCCTTACGCGAGGGAGATAGCCGACGCCGAGGACAGTGCTGTTCCCCAATACAGTTGGGGATCGGCAGTCCTTACCGCCACGTACAGGGGTCTGTGCGATGGCTGCAGGAAGACCGACCCAGAAGCGGTCTTCACGGGTTGTCCACTCCTCCTACAGCTCTGGGCGGCAGAGCGGTTCGCGATCGGCCGCCCCGTGGTGGACCACAGTCCGTACGAGACGAGCCTGTACATGGGTGTCCCACCGGAGGACTATCCGACGATGGGGACGGTGTGGTGTCGTCGTGAGGTATGTTTGGTGTTAGAACCGTCTCGGTTTTTTATGTTACTTGGACTAACGAGAACTCTTTACCTGTTTGTAGCGTCGGTACGCTCAAGTGCAAGTGCAGAAGTCGTACCCAGACTTCGTCATGGAGTTCGACAGGATCACGGACGACGACGTTGTCTGGGAGCCGTACAGCGTCGAGGCGGTGACGCGCGTGCGCCGCTTGGGCTGTCGTCCCTCTGCAGCAGGGACCAGGAGTACTGGCTGACGATGACGCCGATGCTGTTCGGCATTTCTGATGCGGCAGTTCGGTATGCGCCAGACCTTCGGCCAACCACAACTCCAGGCCGTACCGCAACACGTTCACATGTATGTGTGGAAATGAATATTCCGTATTATTATGCATTGTGTCACCGGTTGTGCTCTGCAGGTTAAATTGCCATGGCCAGGCCGCCGGTAGGTTGTGGAGACCCACCGTCATCGAGTACATCAACGACTGGCTCATAGCCACGGAGGACGTCTTCACGGAGATCCACCCCGACACAGTCGACAGGTACGAGGAGTACCTTTCCTGGTACTAGCCCCGTACCAGACTACGGGTGACGTTCACTCCCGGGGCTCCACAGGCGCACATCGCGAGGGTGCGAGACGCATACCCGACACACCGCGACCAGGACTACTTCCGCGCGGTGAGTCAATGGTTTTCATAGTATTTTCAACGGTACTTACCACGCGCAACTAACGACGCATGTCCACTGAACAGGCAGACGATGCTAGGCAGGTCGACATGGAGCTCGCCCTACTGTGCCAACGCCTCGAGGCTGGCATCCCTCTCACGGAGCAGGAGCAGGCGTCCTCGTTCCACCAGATGCGCAACACGATGCGCTCGGTCGTCCGGGCTCTGACTTGTCGCCGTTCCGATGCAGGCCCGCCGATGCAGATACATATGCAAGGTTCCCATGGTGAAGGGACATCGGCAGGAGCGGCGGGTTCTATAGGGGCCAGTACGTCGCGGGGAGCAGGTCCTTCCGGTACCGCCGGAGGATCGAGGACGGCAGGCTCCACAATCGGGCGAGGTTTGTCAGGTACGTCAGGTTCGAACATATTCTCCATAACTAACTGCACTTTTTATTCGGCTGACGCGAGCTTTTCTTTACTAGCCCCACGCGGCAGATCTCACCACCACCTGGGGGACACTGGGCGAGATCTGCCTGGAACACCTCTGCTTGGATCTCTGCCGAGGACGACCTCGTTCCGGAGCAGGACGTGATCGGGTCGTCACAGCTCGGAGGTGCACCGGACACATAGCTGCACGACGCCGGTGCTTTCCCTACTGCTCAGGCGGCCGAGCCACCCGTGGGGTAGCGGCGGACCGCCTGACGTACTCGCGCGGGCACGTGCGAGCGCAGCCTAGGAGGACGAGGAGGCGTACGGACTAGGGGCTATTGTTGTATTTATTTATTTATAGGTCTCGCATAACTTGTTGTATCGGTAAAATGTAATTGTCATTTTCTCTTCGACAATAGGAAAATATTAAGAGGGTTGTCGCTTTGAATCCTAGAGTTCAAATACTAGTGCGCAAATATTCACCCCCTCTAGGCTCGATCCCACTCTTCAGATCTGACCTTTCACAAATATTTACAACGGTTCTCCGTCCTCTTTGTACCATTTTAAAAGGACTAACCACTTTCGGCACATACTATGCGCGGGTACGGACCACCTTTACTTGCATAATATAGGCCCCGCGTGCGCCACATTGTGACAAGCAAGCTTTCGGCGCGTCGCTTTAGTCATGCGTCGTCACGGGCATTCTGAATACATGGTCGGCCACTTCAACCGCTTTTTGCATATGCATGCCCCTTTTATTTTGATCTGTACGTCTCATAGGGATATAGACGCACGACAACCTATATAAAAGAACCATCATAGTAGCAGAGGGCCTTCACCCAGCCCCTCAGGGAAACTTCGCACCGTTTATGAACTACGGCCACTACCTGCCTCACTAATTTCCTTTTCTTCTTGTAGCAGCATCGAACAATGCCTCCTACACCTCTTTTCGTGGAGGATTGCAACTGGTGATATTTAGGTTTCGCTTTGGTACTGCCACCTTGGGCTGAACGCTCGATATGCCTTTGTGGTGACCGTTGCCGGCTACGCGTATCTCATCAGGAAGAGACTTACGGCTGGAGATACTTCGAGTGCGTGCACCGGAGTCCCCAGGTACGTGTTTCAGTCAAGTCTTTGTCATATTCGTTTTTACGCCCATGACTCTTACACCAGGACATTTACCTTAACAAACCGAGGGAAGATATTACGGCTTCATCGAGTGGATTGACAACGACAACCCGGAATATGACTACCTCCCATTAGACGAAAGCATGGCGCAATACATGGCCAGGAGAGCGGAGCACAAACAACGTCTAGAGCTAGAAGGGGCAGACTGGAGAAATCGACCTCTCGGACTACCGCGATGGGAGGACCGTCCAACGTGCGCTTGTAGTGATCGTTGCCAGGTCGTTAGGTCGAGAAGGCTAGGAACTCTGCGACGCAGAAGCTTTGTTTGTCCGAACATTCTTGACGACGATATCGATGTAAGTTTAAGCCGCACCTTACTTCCTGCAGATAGTTTATCTTCATTAAACGTGACGAATTTACTAATCAAACTCGTCCCATAGGATCCTCCAAGAAGGTGTCAATTCAGACAATGGATTGACAATTTCACGCCGCCAGATCTATCACGGCACTGGAACATGCAACCAGAATCACCAGCCGACTACAACCTGTTTAGATCGTACCATCAACGAATCGCCCGCTTTTCTAGTAACCGGTGACTAGAACGAGCGGATACATTATACTGCTCACAAGTTGTATCCGTTGTTGTATTTCGTACTATGGGTGTCGCATTCATCATGCCGCAATGCGAACGGCTCGCATTTAGCTAATATCACTATGCTATTATACGTGCACTGCGTTAGGTATCGACCGAGTGGATCACGAATAATACAATATATCGTCTCCCAATGTCAAATTAAAAATCATTCAGTACGTACATTGCGCAAAAATTTGGAAAAAAATCCATAGGCCCTAACATTCTGTTCGCCTGGGGGTCCTAAGCCCCTCACGTAAAACGGACCGGTCTATTACCATGTCATTAATTAAGTATTACCGAAAATAAACTTGAAAAAATGATCCGTACGATTTTACAATCTATGATATTTGGTTTTTTTTAACATCGACCCAATAAATGCAATGGCACAATAAATAGAATTTAAGAATCTAATTTTGAGAAATAAATTTTCAAAATTTTTGGGGTTAAAAATTAGCAAGAAAATTTTCAAATTTGGTAATTTGCAAATGGCTCCAGGGGGCCGAGACCTAGGCTGGGCAATGGTCCGATCGGGAGGGGGCAACGATCCGACGGGGGTATTCGGACGGTCCGATCCCTAGACGGACGGTCCGATCAACGGTCCAGTCCGGGGCAACAGTCAGTCCGATCAACGGTCCAATCCGGGGGCAACGGTCCGATCGTGTGTATTCGGATGGCCCGATCCCTGGGCGGATGGTCCGATCTTGAGCAATGGTCAGTCCGATCAACGGTCCGATTCGAGGGGCATCGGTCCGATCAGGGGATTCGGACGGTCCGATACCTAAGCGGACGGTTCAATCCGACGGGCAATGGTCCAATCCGGGGATTCGGGCGATCCAATCCATATGCGGATGGTCCGTTCGCTAAAATGCATTCGCCGCCCTGTTAGACATTCACTGCCGTCCCCCAGGGCGGCAACGCCACGTGGCCTCGCCGGCTAACGGCGACCCACGCTGTTAGTCCCTCCTGACGGCCAGGCCATTCGCCGCCCTGGCCCACGGCGGCAAAAGGGTATTTCTGAAAAAAAAATTAAAAATTAGTTTTATAAATTAAAAAAAATTAAATTAGTAACAGTAAAAACTCGGGACTCTCGTTCGATCACGATCGATGCGTTTACGTGGACTCCAATAGCGAAAGGAAACGACGGACAAGAAAACGACCGAAACGCTTTATAATAGTATAGATTAGATGTAAATACGGTGTTTGGTTGACGTCGCTAGCTACAGCGTATCTAGGAACGGTATATATGTAAAATTAAAATTTCTCAAAAGAAAATGCTCAAAAAATTCAAATGGAATTGAGGCACAGATTGAACAAAAGGAAGAAATGAAAGGGGAGGAGAGCTGCCAATGCAGGAGGACAACATCTGGAGTTGTCACCGGACCACCTCCAGCAGCACGGAGCTCAGGGCGCCGTCATAAGCAACCCACTCAACAAGCACCTCGTTATTAGTAAGCTTCCAGATATAGAAGATAAGATAACGTTAAGGCAAATTTCGAATAGAATATATGCGTGCGTCAGCATGGGTGCTCACCGGAGGCGGAAGGCCCCCTCGCGAGATGGATGAAAATCGGCGCAGGCGGCGCGGCGGGCGAACTAGCGACGAGACGGGAGTCGAGGCCGAGAAGACGGGCTTGAGCACCGCTGCTCACAGTCGCAGGTGATGGAGATCGGAGCGGCGCGACGGCGCTGGCAAGGTATGAGACAGATGGATGGGTGTCGACGGGAAAAGATCGATCGACTAACAAGGCCGCAAGCGTAAGGAGTCATTAAGGTCCATTAAGCTTGCATGTATTTTTGTTAGTGGCACGGGCTTTCCGTATCACAGTCTTAATATGCTAATAAACCCATGATATATGATATTCGATTTTGCTATACATTCGTCGATAAATTTTGTCAAATATAAATACAGTATAATTGAAATATGATTATATTAAGTTGTATGTAACTATAATATAACTTATATATAAGTTTCACGTAATTTTGGACCGTTAGATTTGCTCTAAGATTTATACCAGCGGTGCGCTACCACTGTATTAACGCAGGGTTTTTGAAAGTTACATATAAGTTATTGTAATTATATGCAAGTTAAAATATAATTATAATGTATTTACATTTAACAAATTTTCTGGATGTGTAGATAGTCCCTATTTGGTGGTCACTTTTGTAAACCAACTACTGTCTAAAATAACTCAACTAAATTCATCGAACCAAGCAGCACCAGCAGATGGCTCACAACAGTAGGAGAAGACGGGAGGGGCAAACTCGTCTTCTCTTCTCCGTGTCACGTTAGAACGGTGACGTAGCGTCTCACGGGGTAAAAAATGACATACGAATAAAAATTTTTCTCTCCTTAATGATAAATAATTAATTTTTTTTTAGGAAAGTGGCATTTGAGAATAAGCCATTCCATCCAAGAAGATGGTATAAAATAAAAAAAACTCGGATCAGGGAGAGTTTTTTGCCTTTATAGTTCCGCCTTATTGAGTACGCCTCGGATTCTCTCTAATCTAGAGTTACTCCCCACCAGTGGATAAAAATGGATTTGTGCATGAATACAGTAGCAGAAGGATAGGTCCAATACGTGCACGCCCACGCGAACGCGACCTTTGGATTTGTGCATGCACAAGGGAGAAGTCTGAATCGGAAAATAAACCCACAAGCTGCTCTCCCTATTCCCTTCTAAAAACGCTCACGAGTTGCTCTCCCTCTTCCCTTCCAAAAGCTCACGAGCGAGAAGTCCGAATCGGAAAAAGAAAACCCATGACCTCACAGCTCACATGCGAAAAATATAGCATTTTGTGTATTCTTTAGTCCAACTTTCCATTCAAATAAAGTTTATAAATAGAAAAGAATTGTACATAGAAACTTTGTAGGTAAAAATCAAAATAAAAACTTTACATACATAGAAACATATAAGTATAGAAGCTTTATACACAGAATATTCAAATTAAAAAGAAAAAGAAAAAAGAAAAAAGGTACAAGCGCTTGTCTTAGGCCACGGGTGTTCAGCCCAAATTGGATTTGGACTGCCACATGAGGCCCCATTGCCCAACAGGCCACACATTACCAAAAATGGAAAAGGCTAGACCAAATTGAAAACGGGCCAAGCTGAAAATAAAAGGTCGGACCGATTCATGCGGACCGAGCATGCACAACCGTTGAATTTTTTTTATTTTTATATTTATTTAGTAAAAAATTTACAAAACAACATTTTCATTTCAAAAATTTACAAAAATATACTCCTGCCGGCCTCTGGGAGGGCGATATGTCTGAAACCGCCCTCCCAGAGGGCGATATGATGACGTGGCTGACGGCCGTTGGCCGACGGCCCACGGCCGTCAGCCATTTTGCAGGCGGCCCCCCGGGCCACACAAAAACCGCCCTCTGAGAGGGCGGCAAGGGGGTCGTCTGTAAAAATCCGGCCGGACGGCCGGATTTTTACAGACGACCCCCTTGCCGCCCTCTCAGAGGGCGGTTTTTGTGTGGCCCGGGGGGCCGCCTGCAAAATAGCCGACCCCCCGGCCGGCCATTTTGCAGGCAGCCCCCTTGCCGCCCTCTCAGAGGGCGGTTTTTGTGCGGCCGGGGGCCGCCTGCAAATGGCCGACCAACGGGCCGGCCATTTTGCAGGCGGCCCCTTGCCGCCCTCTAGGAGGGCGGTTTTTAGCCCGGGCAGTATAAAACCCCCTCCCAGACTCCAAAAATGTCATAAAATTCATTGAAATTACAGAAAAAAAAGAGAGAGCTGAGAGAGCCTGAACGAAAGCAGCGAAGCTCTGTCAGCTTGCTGATTTGTCTGCAGGTAAAATCTATTATCTCTTTGTAATTTCTATTTCTATGCATAAATTGATGTAGTATTGTACTGGTTATGTGTATAGTACTATATGAAAATAAGTTGTTACTCGTAGATCTGTAGGTCTTTAGTTAATGTGTTAGATGATTTAATTTTTGTAGAGATGTGAGGAAAATATTGGTATCTAGTTTAACTGTATTTTTTCATCAACAGAAATATCAAATAAGGTGATATTTCAGTTATTTCACGGGCAAGGGAATGTTATATATGGTCCAGAAGGGGTAGATCTGTCGAGATTTTAGTTCAACGGCTAAGGGGATTGATAGACCAGCTGAGAGAAGTTGGGTCAGTGTACAACTGGCTGATGCGAGGGGTTTCGATTGAACCCCGAGCTCAGCGCAATAACCTTGTATGTAGTAGTCAGTCGTTGAGCTGAAGGTTTTTTTGGGAACTGATGCCGGTGGATTGCACTGCCACTTGGAGATGGTATGTGGAGAATGCATTTCAACGTGGTTGGTCACTGGGCATACTTGTGTCAATATATGAGAAAGAAAACACTGCTGGTGCAATGCCCGTGCAAGATGATGAGGGTCCAAGTACGGCGGGAGGTAATAGCGAAACAATGGAAGAAAATGAAGAAGGGAATGAAGGAGGGAATGAAGAAGATAGACAGCCAACAGGTGTGGCAGATGAGGGAGAACAAATCAATAGAATCGTTGAAGAAATGGATAGGGAAGATTCTGAAAACGAGCAAGCAGAGCAGGATGATTCGTCTGATGAGGACACCATGATGCCTGCAGAATGGAGCAACCAGGATTTCTCTAGGCTTTCTATCTCCGAGGGACATCATGTGTCATGGAAGTACAAGGAAAATGAGGTCATCGAAGGGACTAAATATGCATATGTAGAGGATTTAAAAGAGGCAGTAAAACAATGGGCCGTGTCACTTCAAAGGGAGTTCTCAGTCGTGAAGTCAAGCAAATCGGTCTATGAAGTAAAGTGCATGAAGGATGGGTGTCCATGGCGGGTGCACGCATTCAAGGGTAAATGGAAAGATTATTGGCAAGTTTCAATCGTGACTGAGTATTCATGTTATTTACCCGGTGTTGAAAAATATCACAGAAATATGACATCTGCATTTGTTGCGACAAAGATGTACTCCCATATTATTAACAATATGGGGTACGAACCAAAGTCAATTGTTAGACATATTGAAGAGAAATTTAAATACACAATTAGCTATGCTAAGGCTTGGAGAGCAAAACAGAAGGTTGTAGAGATGAGATTTGGCACATTTGAAGCATCCTATGATAATTTGCCTCGTCTGTTAGGCTGTATTCTTCAGAGGAATCCGGAGACGTGCTACGACCTAAAAGCCTTTCCATCAATTCACCATGGTAATAAAAGTGTGTTGCAACGAGTATTCTTTGCATTAGGTGCTTGCATTCAGGCATTTGTCCATTGTCGTCCCATCCTCTGCATCGATGGAACATTTCTGACCGGAAAGTACAGAGGGCAGATCTTAACAGCAATTGGAGTTGATGGAAACAACCAAGTTCTACCAGTTGCTTTTGCTTTTGTTGAGAGTGAGAACACTGATAGCTGGTATTGGTTTCTAGAAAGGGTTAAGTCTGCAGTTGTACGGATGAGACCAGACGTATGCCTTATACATGACCGTCACGCCGGCTTGCTGCGTGCAATTGAGGAATTAAGATATGGATGTGTTGAGAAGGGATACCCACCAAGGTGGTCTGATGTCCAAAGCAGATGGTGCATGCGTCATATGGGTGCTAATTTCTACAGACAGTTTAGAAATAAGCACCTTATGAATCTTTTCAAGAGGCTTTGCGCCCAGAATTAAGAGAAGAAATTCAAGGAGCTTTGGGCGTGACAACTGCCCCTCGGGCCACCACAGGAGGTCCTTCAGGTTATATCAAACTTTATTTTTGCCTTACCAAATTTTGATTTGCAATTATCAATATTTTGGTGTACATGGTTCCACTCTACAGCGCCAGGGATGTTTGCTGGCGCTGGCTCCTCCACGCAGGCCGCATGTGGTAGCGGTTGGGCACCGGATCCTTTCGAGGGGGACGACTTGGAGGACTCGGGCGAGGAGATCCAGGAGATACTACCAGCCTCGCAGCTCGAAGGAGCTCCACCACCACAGACACAGGACCCACCAGCTGCCACACCCATGCAGACGACCCGCGCTGGCCGTGCCGTACCACCAGACCGGCTGACGTACTCCCAGGGGCAGGTGCGAGCGCAGGGTAGGAAGACAAAGAGGGCTAGAGGTTACGGTCAGGGCCCGTAGTACGTTGCATCAGTGATAGTTTGTCTGTTGTATATCATGTTTTATTAATTCTATGTATACTGAAGAAACCCCTTTACTTTATTTACGCTCGTCGATCGTTTACGATCTATGTTTGTGACGAAACTGATCAAAAACATAAATTTTTCAGTTTCAATTTTACGGCGAAAGTACATTCTGAGCGGTGACAACCGAACACACGTTAATTACATACGAACATAATGAAATTATCCATACAAAGAGTACAAACGGCACATCAAACGTTTCTAGTTATCGTTATTACATGCCTTAGGGAATTTTAAATAGATAACCAAGTAGAGATGTAACTACTGTGTGCAGCGTGGGTACTTCCTCTTTTTTCCCGCCACAGATATGCCTGTCCTGACGATGGTTCGGACTATATAATGCAAAACAACAATTTGTACAGTACGGACCGTCCGAACAGGGTGACGATGGTCTGGACTATATACTGTGAAACGGTCATTTGTACAGTTCGGACCATCCGTATATAGCGCGGACCGTCCGGACAGCACTCTGGGGCCGCCTGCAAAGTAGCTAGTCCGGACCGTCCGTATACAGTGCGGACCGTCCGGACCGACTTTGCAGGCGGCCCCTTGGTGACCCAAAAACCGCCCTCTCAGAGGGCGGCCCCCCGGGCCACACAAAAACCGCCCTCTGAGAGGGCGGCAAGGGGGCCGCCTGTAAAATGGCCGGCCCCCGGCCGGATTTTTACAGGCGGCCCCCTTGCCGCCCTCTCAGCGGGTGGTTTTTGTGTGGCCCGGGGGGCCGCCTGCAAAATGGCTGACGGCCGTGGGCTGCCGGCCAACGGCCGTCAGCCACGTCATCATATCGCCCTCTAGGAGGGCGGTTTCAGACATATCGCCCTCCCAGAGGACGGCGGGAGTATATTTTTGTAAATTTTTGAAATGAAAATGTAGTTTTGTAAATTTTTTATTAAATAAATATAAAAATAAAAAAATTCCACAACCGTTTGCCGATTAGTCTTTTCGGGAATTTTTTTTATTTTTATATTATTTAATAAAATATTTACAAAACTACATTTTCATTTCAAAAATTTACAAAAATATACTCCCGCCGCCCTCTGGGAGGGCGGTCCCTCCCAGAGGGCGATATGATGACGTGGCTGACGGCCGTTGGCCGGCGGCCCACGGCCGTCCGCCATTTTGCAGGCGGCCCCGCGGGCCACACAAAAACCGCCCTTTAAAAGGGCGGCAAGGGGGCCGCATGTAAAATGGCCGTCCTCGCTGTCGGCGATCGCACGAGCGTAGTGAATCAGTCCCTTGTCCACCGCGTGCCCGTGAGTGTTGGTGAACATCACCCACCCGAACAGCGACAACAGGTACGCCTCCATGCTCCGCTGCACCGAGTAATCGTTGGCGTCATCGGCTAGCTTATCTGGCTGTAAAGGAAGATTATAGTCAGCAACTTTGTTGCTTTGTAGATCAGATGATTGTGAATTAAAGGAATCCGCGACTGTCGGCAAAATGGGACTGGGGGTCCCACAGCCTGCGGGGACGCGTGGATCTCCGGCCACATCGGCTCCTCCGGGGGACATATCCTGCACGACCGGCGGCCGGCAGGGGGGCCGTGTCTCCCGCCGGTCGTCCGTGCCTGGATGCGTCGCCCGCGGCCCCGGGTGCTCGTCCCCGCGCCCGGACGCGCCGCCTGCCGCCCGGGAGCGCCTCCTCCGGCCCCGGGCGAGTGCCGCCCGGGGGCGCCGCCTCCGGCCCCGGGCGCGTGTCGCCCGTGCCCGGAGGCGCCGCCTCCGGGCGTGTGTGGCAACCAGGCGACCAGACCAGCCGCCCGCAGCACCCGACAGGGGCTCCTCCAGGCGTGGCGCAACAGGCGGCCGCTGGCATGCACGTGCTCCAGCCGCCCACAGCAGCAACAGCTCCGGCATGGGCGTCGTAGGCAGACGTGTGCACAGGAGAGCTCACCGGAAAAGCTCTCTCTCTGTATTCTAGCACTGTGGACTCCCCTAATCTATAAAGGAGGATCCAAGCCACCAGGGAAAGGGCAGACTCAACTGAGGATCTCTAACTCCCAGCCCTCGGCACCGAAGCTCACTCAACTGTTTCTCTTCCTTAGCGCCGGCCAGCGGGCTGTGCTCACCTTGTAAACACCAAGCCACATTCATCCATTACATAGCATACACACAGGAGTAGGGTATTGCGCTTCCAGGCGGCCCGAACCTGTCTACGCCTCCGGTCCCTCTCTCTCCCGTGAGTTCGCAACGGTTCGGACGGTCCGGATACGGATCGGACGGTCCGAGCCCTTGTACCTTCCAGCTCGGGCCCCCTCTGTTCCCACCAGAGCGCTGATCCGTCTGACGCCGTGTCCGCCTGAAGAACTACTCCCCTGGCCGAATCTCAAAAGGGGGGTCTCCCGACTTCCCGCCGTCGAGGTTTCATCCTCCGACAGCTGGCGCGCCAGGTAGGGGGAGTTTTCTTCCTCAGGTGGGACGCCGACGTTCCCGACACCGACGCCCTTCATGGCTGGAGGCCATCGTCCGCGGGATTCCGACGAGGAGTCCAGCGACTACACCCTGCTGGGCAACGTTAGCCCAGAGGCAAGCCCGCCACCTTCTCCCTCTTCGCCTTCCTGGGGGCGCACGGCGCGTACCCGGCGGGCAAAGCGCGCCCCGCGGCGGCCTGGTAGTGCGGCCTCGGCCCCTTCCCTCGCGGAGGGGCCGGCAAGTGCCCCCGCCGGGTCCGCCGCCGCCTCATCCATAAGCGCGCGAACAAAGGCGCCGTCCCACGCACGTCGCCGCCTCCACTTCCATTTCGGCGACACCGCAGGAAGCCCTCTTGGCGGCGGAAGCCCTCCTGCGCCACCCCCGACATTTGCCGGGGATGGAGGCCGGGGGCGGCGATGGATTAACGAGATCGCCGACTTGGTAGGCACCGCCCACCGCCGGTCACCGCCGGCGGCCATACAAGCGCTAGGACCTCCGACCGTGCGACCTCTAGCGCGAGCCGGCGACCCCTGGGCCAGAACAAATCCCGGGGCACGGGCGACCTCCGTAACCGGCTCGACCAGACCCGGGCCCACGAGGACACCCGGGTCACAATGGAGCGCCAGCGTGAGCGGCGCAAGGACGCCGCCAGGCATTCCGAGGCCCCGGCCTCCAGCTCCGAACCACTAGTGGGAAACCGCTATTCGTCGCCAGAGCCCACCTAGTACGGCTGCTCGGGTTGCCTGGCGCTCTCCCCAGGCCTGCGGCAGGTTCGCTGGCCGGCTATGTTCCGGCCCAACTTGCCGGAGAAGTACGATGGCTCCGTGGATCCCACGGAGTTCTTGCAGATATACGCCACCGCCATCCGTGCGGCGGGCGGGGATGAGACGGTGATGGTGAACTATTTCCCCGTCGCCCTCAAGGCCCAGGCTCGCTCCTGGATGATGAGCCTCCCCGAGGGATCCATCCGCTCGTGGGAGAACCTTTGCCACCAGTTTGTGGCAAATTTCCAGGGCACCTTCCCGCGCCCTGGGATAGAATCGGACCTCCACGCCCTACGTCAGAGCAGGGGTGAGGCGCTGAGGCATTTCCTACAGCGTTTCAGCCAGGTACGCAACACAATCCCTCACATCGCCCCCCACGCGGTTATCCACGCGTTTCGTTCGGGCGTGCGCGACCAGCGCATGCTCGAAAAGATGGGCACCCGCGACGTCCAAACCACGGCGGAACTGTTCAGTCTTGCGACCCACTGTGCCCGCAAGGAGGAAGCCCGGGCGTGGAACAAGCCGCATCCTTGAGATCCTCGCCGAGGGCTCGGCGGAAGAGGCCGCGGCCTCACGTTCCGCGGCGCGGCGGGACAGGCGGAAGCGCCAGAAGGGCAAGGAGGACGCCGAGAACTTCGCCTTGGCGGCGTCTGGCGGCCCCCGGGGCCGCACCGCCCGCCAAGACGGACTACGCGGCAAACGGCAGAAGGCTGAGCGTGCGCCACCGGCTGCGGGCCGGAAATGGTGCTCCGTCCACGAGACGGACCGCCACGACCTCACCGAGTGCCGCGCCGTCCAGAACCTGGCCGAGCGCACTAAGAAGTTCCAACTGGAGCGGCAGCAGGACAAGCCCGCTCCCAATCCAGAGCAGCCTCTCGAGTTCCAAGAACCCGAGAATGTCATCGCCACCCTCGACGGCGGGGCACACGCTCACTCCTCGCGCCGTGGCTTCAAGGCCATGAAGGGCGAGCTGTTAGCCGCAACCCCAGGGCCAGCGGCGTCCCGGAGGCTGAAGTGGTCGGACAGTACGATCACCTTCGGCCCCGCGGACCATCCAGCTCGGGTACCTGGGGAGGGACAGCTCGCCCTCGAGGTCTCCCCCACCATATGCAACGTGAAGGTGGGCCGCGTCCTCGTCGACGGGGGCGCCGCCCTCAACATCCTTTCCCCCGAGGTCTTTGAGAAGATCAAAGCCCCAGGGATGAATCTCTCGCCCTCGTCGCCCATCATCGGGATTACGAAGGGCCTCGCTTGGCCCCTCGGGCAGGTCTCTTTGCCCGTCACCTTCGGTGACCGTGGCAACTTCCGCACCGAGCACGTCATTTTCGACGTTGCCGAGTGCAACCTCCCGTACAACGCGGTCCTTGGACGCCCCGCGTTGGTGAAGTTTATGGCTGTTACGCACTACGCGTACCTAACCATGAAGCTCCCAGCCCCTCGGGCCCGATCACAGTTCTTGGGGACGTGAAAGCCGCCCTCTCGTGCGCCGAGCAGCGTGCGCCGACATCGCCCCCGCAGCTCCTGACGTGGCGGGGGGCGCGGGGCCTTCGCTACGCCGCCCCAAGCGCGCATCGTCGCCACCGATGCAGAGCTAGTCAAGGAGGTAGTCCTGGCGACGACCCGTCCCGGACCGTCAAGGTTGGCGGTTCGCTGGACGACAAATAGGAAAGCGCGCTCATCGCCTTCCTCCGGGCAAACACCGACGTCTTCGCCTGGCACCGTCGGACATGCCCGGGGTCCCAGGGGGGTGATTGAGCACCGCTTGGCCATCCGTGCGGGCTCGCGCCCGGTGCGGCAGAAGGTACGACGACAGGCCCCAGAGCGCCAGGCCTTCGTCCGTGAGGAGATCGACAAACTTCTGCTGGCGGCCTTCATCCGCTGAGGTCGTCCACCCGGAATGGCTGGCCAAACCCAGTCGTTGTCCCCAAATCCAACGGGAAGCTGCGAATGTGCATAGACTACACCGACCTCAACAAGGCTTGCCCCAAAGATCCATTCCCTCTGCCTCGCATAGACCAGATAGTCGACTCCACCGCGGGGGTGCGACCTCTTGTGCTTCCTTGACGCTTATGCAGGATACCCACCAGATCCGCATGCAGAGGAGGATGAGGAAAAACTTCTTTTATTACCCCCCAGGGTGCCTTTTGTTATATGTGCATGCCTTTCGGATTAAAGAATGCTTGTTCCACTTTCCAGCGGGCTGTCCGTGTAACATTTGAATCGCAGCTAGGTCGCAACATGGAGGCCTACGTCGACGATTTGGTGCTGAAGTCGCGCCGACCGTGCCACTCTACTCCATGATCTGGCCGAGACATTTCAGTAACCTTCGATGCACAAGGATGAAGCTGAACCGGACAAGTGCGTCTTCGGGTCCCGGCCGGCAAGCTCTCGGGTTCCTCGTGTCCAGCCGCGGGCATTGAGGCGAACCCGGAGAAGATAGCAGCAATCGAACCGCATGCGCCCCCCGACGAGGCTACGGAGGCCCAGAAGCTGACCGGGTGCGTGGCCGCACTCGGTCGTTCATCTCCAGGCTTGGGGAGCGGCCCTCCCCCTATTCAAGCTCTTAAGAAATCGGCAGTTCACCTGATGGATGAGGCGGCATCAAGCCCTTGATGAGCTCAAGAGGTACCTGACTACGCCCCTGTCCTCGTAGCACCGCACCAGACGAGCCCTTGTTGCTCATCGCGAACCCCCCCGCAAGGTGGAAGCGCGGCGCTCGTTCGTCGAGCGCCCCTTGCCAAGCAGAACAGCGCGCAGACCGGGATTTACCTCCCGGGCCCGCCACCGCGGAGCCCGAAACCTTGGGCAGCCTCGCCAAGGCGAGTGCGAGCCCGGGACGCGGCGCCTGGACATCCCAACATTGCACCCGGGCCCCAAGGCCCAGCTCCGTACCCGTCCCATAGCGAGAGCTCGCCCCCTCCGGGGGGAGTAGAGCCCGGATCCCCGGCCCATGCCGGCCGGCGTCGGAAATACGCACCAGAAGCCGGTGTACTTCGTCACCGAGGTACTCCTGATGCCAAATCAGTGCTATCCCCAGGCGCAAAAAATGCTCTACGCAGTTCTCATCGCATCCAGGAAAACTTCGCCACTACTTCCAGGCGCACAAGAGTGTCCGTAGTCACATCCTTCCCCCTCGGGCAAATATTGCATAACCGGAGAGGAACGGGGCCGCGTCGCTAATGGGCGGTCGAGCTCGCGAGTTCGACCTCCACTTCCTCAAGCGCGCCACGCCATCAAAAGCCAGTCCGTGGCGATTTTCTGGCGGAGTGGACGCCGGGGCCCGAGCCGGATCTGTGCTGGACGCCGGATTCCCGGCCCCGAGCTGAACCGCCCGACCTGCGCCTCCACTGATAATGAACTTCGACGGCTCCTGCGCCGGCGGGCTTGTCGCCCAGCGCCGGGCCGGGGTCGTCCCGTATCGCCCGCCGGGGATGAGTTCCCGCTTCGTCGTCCACCTCAACTTCGGAGCCACCAAACAACCCATGGCCGAGTACGAGGGCCTTCTCGCCGGCCTCCGGCCGTGATCGCCCTCGGGGTGCGACGGTTGTGCGCTGCAAGGCGACTCCGAGCTCGTCATCAACCAGGTGTCCGGGGAGTACCAGACCCTGGAGACCCCCATTGGCCGCATATGTGGACGAAGTGCGGAGCTGAGCCCGTTTCGACGACCTCACGCTAGCCACGTTCCCTCGCAGTTGCAACTAGCCGCTGACGAGCTCTCACGGCTGGCTTCCTCGCGGCGTCAGTCCCCTCGGGGTTTTCCAGGAAGCCTCGAGACCCTCGACGCGCTCACAGAGACCGGACTCGGGCTCAGCCCCTGAGCCCGGTCTGAGCCTGACACGCGCTCCCGCCCCAGGATTTGGTCTCCGCGGCTGCCGACCAGCGCGCCTTCCTGGATGGACGAAATCCGGGCATATCTTCTCCGAGAACATCTCCCGAAGACGACGTCGAAGCAGAAAGGATCGCTCGCTTGCCAAAGCGCTATGTCCTGGTAGAAGGGACCTCTACCGCGTGGCGCCAACAGCGTCCTGCTTCAAGTGCGTTCGCGCGCTCTCCGTCGTCGAGATCCTCGCGACATCCACGAATGGGTGAGTGGGGGGGCAGATCTACGCCGCATTTCGATCCTGGTCGGTAAGCTTACGGCAGGGATTTTTGGCACGGCCTTGCAGGACGTGTTCGACCTCGTCCAGCGCTGCCGCGCGTGCCAGTTTCATGCCAAACAGAGCCCACAGCCGGCGCAAACACTCCAGCTGATCCCCCTTCCTCTAGCCTTCGCGGTCGGGGACTCGATATCCTCGGCCCTTTGTCCCCGCGGCAGTCAGGGACGAGGCATCTGTATGTCGCCATCGACAAGTCACGAAGTGCGGAGTGCGTTCCCCGTAATCGACATCGCAGCCACTCAGCGCAAGTTCATTCGCGGGGAATCATCAGCGCTTCGGATCCCAACCGCATTATCCACATGACACGGGCGCAAGTTCAGGCGAGCGTCGTTCGGCGAAACGCTCCGATGTCGCATCAAGCTCTGCTCGCCTCCCTGCCACTCCGGCCAGCAGATGGCAGGCCGAAGAGCGAAGCCGAGATCCTAGAACGGGTCTCAAGACAAGGTCCACACATACTAAAAGAAACAGGCGTCAAGTGATCGCGACGAGCTCCCAGCGTCCTTGTGGGCAATTCGTGCACACCGAGTCGGGCGACCGGGAGACCCCCGTTCTTTCCTGCGTGATACGGGCCGAGGCCGGTTCTGCCGTCGGAATCACCTTCGGCTTCCCCCCCGGATACTTTGTTCTGCAGCGCTACAGCGACAACACCTGACACACGAAAGCATGCAGCTCGCAACCTCGCATTCCTCGACGGAGGGAATAACGACGGCGCTCGGCCGAGTTCGCCCGTCTCAGCAAAGCCTAGCGCTATCCACCAGCGCAAGGTTCCGGGCCCGATATCCAGTCGGGGACCTAGTCCTCCGCCGTGTCCTTACACGTGCCGGAACGATACGCTTTCCCCATGTGGGAAGGCCCCTTCCTGGTGATCGGTGTTCCCGACCGGGGCTCGGTAAGATGGCAGGAGGATGGGACCCCCGCTTCCCCATCCCTGGAATATCGAACATCTCGGCCAGTTATTCCGATAAGTATTCCTGTACGTACGGAAGCCTGGGGGCCCCAGCGCCGGTTTCCCTTCCAATCTCGGCGTCTGGCCTGGGGCCCCCAATGTACTCGCCTCGTATATAGCTGTTTTTAAATTTTCCCCTTCGTATAAGCTTCTTATATCTTTCCCGTGTCGTCCTTTTTTTCTGTTTGCCCATGGTTGCCTTGGCTGTCTCGTTCCTTGGGGCTAATCGGGCCCGCGCGCCGCGCGACAGTTGGGGTCGCGCATCTATCACAGTCTTCCCTACTGACGAGGTATCGCGATCGCCACGTGCTAGGCGTCCACAGACGTTGTGAGCTCGGGGACCAAGCGCCCTCCGGGCGCCCCGGTCCGGCGACTCCGGCGCTCTTACTTGGCTAGCTTCTGGCGCCTTCCTTCTCCGGAGGTAGGGGCGGTGAAATGTTGATTGCGTGATCTCTTTCTCTCCGCCGGGTCGCTGGCTCTGAGGCCGTTCGGGAGATGAT